>JAKXYG010000033.1:0-30027 GCA_025895645.1 Cardicola forsteri | reverse complement strand
CATTATAAAGATTTAAATAATGCGCTACATTTTTTAATAAATATATAACCTTGATACTTACGCTGGTAATGCAATGCCGAAACTTTAACATTTTTAGTTAAAATTTATTAAATAATAAAATAAGTAATTTATTTACAAAAATATTATTGAAAAATATATTTCAATCCTATATTCCTTTTAATTAAATTTTTTTTTTTAATAAAACTGCTAATACATATATTTCCAAATTTCTACTGTGTTTTAAATAATCAATAAATAATTTATGTTAAAAGTATTTTAATATTAAAAATTTTAAAACAATTTTTTTAAATATTAAATTATTTTTAATAAGTTATGCATAAAATCAATTATAATTTTCATTTTCAAAATTTGTAATTTTGATTGTAAGCCTTCTTATTTTCGCGTACTTAATACTTATGGTTAAAACAGCTCAGCGTCGTTATTTGTTTTCCCATGATTATGAATTTGTTCAAAGTTTTATAATTTAAAACATTTGCCAAATGCATAAAAATAAATGTTTTAACTGTGTAAAATATTTTGAGCAACAGAACAAGCCCCAGATCACCTAGAGATGAAAAAAAAATGTTTAACAAAAAAGCAAGTTTATCAGTTTATAACTATGCAGCTCAAAAAACACAAAACAATAAATGTAAAACAAATAAAAAATTAATACTTAAAACATTTTCTTATTTAATTGTAAAAAAAATAAACCTAAAAACGTTATTTTTAAAGCGGCAGTTAAAATACTTTTATTTAGTCGTGCCCATAAAGTACAACCAGTGGAGTGTGCTAAAATGTACAAACATTATCCACTGCCATTTTGGAGATCAATATACTTTACAGATAAGTGCACAATATCCTACAAACCTTAGACTAAATATTCACAGGTTATCTATAATCCAAATTTCCTACTCAACCACTTGTACTGCTATAAAAGTTGCACATACTTTATCTGTCAAATAATATTTTGCAAATAAATACAATAAGTCTCCAAAATGAATCCGTACTAGTGGCAATTTAAACAGCGCCAAATTTGTACAAATATTCAGAAAATTGTTTTATAGTGAGTTGTCCAGAAATGCTACAGGACACTTAACAATTATTCAAGACAATGCTCCTGTGCATACTTTAACAGTTGTAATGTGTATTATAACATAATTTACAATTTACTATACGTTTTCCTTATTTAAACCACAAAAGCTTTAAAAAGCAAAAACCTTACTTTTATTCAACTTCCTCCATACAGCCTGAACTTAATGTAATTAAATACCTTTTTAGTATTTTAAAACGTGAGGTAAAACGCATGGAAACTGACGTATTATTGAAAACAAAAATTAATCATGGTACAAAAAATTGCATCTCGTGTTTAGTAAAACGAGGCTACGTGGCCTGCAATTTGGAGTCAATTCACTAAAGTGGTGAGGACAACGTTCAAACAGTAGTCGACCAAATTTCGGATTTTTGTCGCTTATGGGATCGAGAAAAATTTTTTTGTTTTTTTGTTTACTGACAAATAATTTTTAGACTAAGTATATTTATATATCCTTGTTTATTAATTTTAAGTTATGGATAAAGATTTTAACAATAAATTAAGGCTTAATGATATATTCTCGAAAATTACAAAATTGCAGGGACAGCCCAAGATCAGACGGAAGTCATCTAGCAGACGTTTTGCTAGCCGCCTGAAAACAAATCCGGCATACTGTTGGTATCATAATTAACAAGGCTAGGAAGTGCAAGCAGTCTTGCACTTTTAAAACTTTTAACTCCAACGCCACCAAGTGAATTCGGCCTCACTTGGTGGTACAGGACCTAATGTTGGCCGACTATTTTATACCCAAGATACGATCTCTAAACAGCTTTTTCTGGTTAATACAGGGGCACAGGTAAGCGTTATTTTTCGTACGTGCAACAATGCGCCATCTGCAGAGCTCAAGCTTAGGGCAGCAAACGAGACGGTTATCCCGCTTTATGGATATCATAGGGTGGCTATACATATAGGTTTCTTGCAACTCCCGTGGAATTTTGTTGTCGCAGCAACCCCCATAGGAATTATAAGCATCGATTTCCTACAATTCTATCAATTGCTGGTAGACCCTTGTAGCATGCAGCTAATCAATACCGCGACCTACCTGCAATACGAAGTGTCGCCTGCTGGAGCAGATGTCTTCTCCATCTCTGGGTGGTATAAGGACGCGTTTATAAAGAACAGCAAACAACTGTCTAGTTTGCTCTTTAAGTTGCCGTCACTCACCCAGGCTATACAGGATGTAAATGCTACACGATGTAGTACTAGACATTACATTAAAACGTGTAATCCCCCAACGACTTGTCGTCCGCGCCGTTTAGCATTCGATAAATTAGCGGATAATAATAAGAAATGTAATACCCTTTTTTAAAAAGATATTATCCGATGGTCACAAAGCTCGTGGGCCGCAACCCTGCATATGGTGAAGAAGGCAGATGGGACATGGCGTCCGTGTGGAGATTATAGGGCATTAAACGCTATGTCACAAAATGACAACTACCCTATTTCTCACATGCATGACGTTATGGCAAACTTGGTCGGGTCGAGCATCTTTTCTAAAATTGATTTAGTGCGTGCTTACCACCAGATTTCTGTCGCACTAGAAGAGGTCGAAAAGACCGCCGTAACAACACCTTTTAGCCATTTAAAATTTTTACGCATGTTTTTTGGTTTGCGCAACGCTGCGCAAACATTTTAAGGTTTTATAGACAAGATTTTAAGAGATCTCAACTTTGTTTACATCTTCCTAGATAATGTTTTAATTGTCTCCTCATCATATGAGGAACACCAGCAACATTTACAAAGCTTATTTAAGCAATTGAGTAAGCATAACATTATTATCAATTTAGATAAGTGTATTCTAGATGTAGATCAACTAGAATTTCTAGAACATCTGATTACGCCCATAGGTATCAGTCCGACGCAGGATAAGGTACAGGCCATCCAAGAATTTCCAAAACCCATTACTCTGAAAGAGTTACGTTCCTACCTGGGTCTTTTAAATTTTTACCGCAAATTTATTCCTAAGTGCGCTGAACATGTTCACACACTTTTCGATTTACTGCGAGGAAGCCCACGCAAGATAGAACTCACCGAGAAGACAAGGCAGGTGTTCGTCAATAGCAAAACGTTATTGGTAGAATTAACAATGCTGATTTATCCAGACAGTTCACGTGAACTGGCCTTAATCACCGATGCGTCAGATTTTGCGATACAAGCTGTTTTTCAACAGCTAGTAGATGGGGTATGGAAACCTCTAGGTTTTTTCTCAGGGCGTCTGTCATCGGTAGAGTCCAGATATAGCACATTCAGCCGTGAACGTTTAGCAACGTATGCTGCTATTAAGCATTTTTGCCATGCTGTAGAGGGTCGTGATATCAGGGTATACACTGATTACAAACTGTTGATTTTTGCCATCCGTACAAAAACAGAGCGTTATTTGCCGAGAAAAGCTAGACACTTAGATTACATATTGCGGTTTACTATAAATCTCCATTTTCTTAAAGAACAGACTAATGTAGTAACAAATGCGTTGTTGTGTGTTTTAATTAACGTAATTACAACATCGTCAGTAGATTTCGACGCGATGGCTAAAGCGCAAAAATATGACGTATACCTTAACGACTGTGGATATACCCTAGAAATTCAAAAAGTACCATTATTGACATCGGCGGGCACTATACGCTGCGATGTATCTATAAGAGTACAACGCCCGTTAGTACCAACAGCTTTCCGACGTCAGGTATTAGATTTTCTTTATAATTTTGCTTACCCCGGTGTTACCGCAACACAAAAATTGGTAACTGCGCGTTATGTCTGGCCCGGCATAAATAGTAATGTGAGACAGTGGGCTCCACAGTGCATCCCTTGCCAGAAGTCCAAAGTACACCGCCATGTAGTGTTAACGTTTGGTTTTTTTTCACAGGTGCGATCACCTTTCTAACACGTGCATATTGATCTAGTAGGTTCTCTACCCCATTTATAGATCACACGTATTTGTTTACGTGCATCGACCGTTTTACTAGATGGGTTAAAGCTATGCTTCTAATTGCTGCTACTGCAAAATCAATACTGCAGCCTTTTATACATTATTTGGTAGCTCCGTTTGGTTGCCACACGACAGTAACTACAAACCGAAAAACACAGTTTAAATCAAGCTCATTCACGCGGTTTTTACGTTCTATAGGTACTACCAGGATTAGAACTACAGCGTATCATTTAGCGGCAAATGGTTTTGTCGAACGACTACACCAACAAATCATAGCCGCGTTAAAGGTTTATAATACTTTATCTTGGTTTGAGGTCTTGCCGTTTATAATGTTTTGAATCTAGCAATTGTTAACCGTCATATAAAAAAAAATTATAAAATGTTATGATTATAATTTGGACAAATAGAAATGGTTTCAGTGTGAATGTGTCCATTTTCAGTAAACATGTTAATAAAATCACAACAACCAATAGAAAATAAGCTTTTTATTATCTACTGTTGGTAAAAAAGTAGTCAGTATATTGGAATAAAATTGTTCATTTGAAAAAAAATGCAGTTTTATTTATTTATTAAAGTTGTTAAATTATTAATTTTAAAAATTATTGCAGTAACACTAAAAATGTTTTATTAAATGTTAATTTTTATTTTGTAGAAACACTGTTAGTATTGGACCGTACTATTATTAGTTAATTTAAAGCATTTGTATAATTTTCGGTTCTAAGTTTTTACACATTTTATTTACTTAATTTACAAAAATAGTTGACATTATTCCAATTAATTGTGTCATATTAACAACAAAAAATAATTACATTATAAATATTGCATAGAAAGAACAATATGTACGTGAACTAAAATCGATAAGGGTTTACTACTGTAATGAATTTTTACTATTGACCAACGTTTTATTTTAATAAAATAAATGCAGTTCATTGTAGTTATATAGATAATAATAAATACAATATAAAAGGCTCTTTATAACCTAACATAATGTGTCGTAAAATCAATAATTTATTTGTATTTGTTAAAAAAAAACGGCACATACACCGTTCTTAATTACATGTTTTTTACATGAAGAACACAGAATAACGTAAAATCGTATTTTTTACGAATAGCTAAATTTTACAGTTTAATCTTTACAAGCAATAAAAAGGTTATTAAAATTTTTTATTTACCTATGTTAATTATTCACTGAGGGGTTGGTTTTATATATTATATTGTTTTTTAAGTCAGTGCAATTTTGTATAGTATAACTTTACTATTTTTAACACTATATTCTTATTATTTATATTGTAAAAGAGGTTTTTATTTGGCTTTTTTAATAATACTTGTAAATTCTTATTTATTATTAAATCTTAACCAGAATTTTATAATTGTTGTTATTTTGTACTTTAAACTCATAAAATCAACCCTTCTTTTATGGTTAAATAAAACAACTCTGTTATCAAAACATCTTTGACTCATTGTATATGCACTACGATAAAATGAGATGCAAATCAATAAATAAATGGAGAGAATAATTTATACTTTACATATATTGCATTGAACAATGTTTTGTTAACACAGTGAGTTGATGTCACAGGACTACAATCGATAATTGTATTACTAATGTTATATGGTTTAATACAAAAAGCATGATATTTTGATTATAGTGATTTCATCTTATATAAAAATGAAGGTTGTTTGTTTAAATCTAAAATACATACTGCCTTGGAATAACTACTTTCGGATAGCACAATGTGAAAATAAAAAAAAATAAAAAGTGGTTTATGATCAATAAATAATATTACATAGGAAAAATATTACTGCATTACTGATTATTTGTACTATCACATAATGCATGGCCATGAAAATAACTGTACATTCTTGATTAAAAACTAAGACAGGGAGTGGAAAAAAGTTATTCATCGCGCTATGTCTAAAATAAATACCCAATTGAGATCGAATAAGTAAACAGAATTAAATTTAGCAATGTCCAACTTAAAAAAAATGATTATGTGCATCTTGATTCAATATATCGTCAATGTATTGTATTAAAAGTGACTCATATTAAGTGCGATCTTAATAATTACTTTCAAATCAATTTTCTGCATTTCATTGCTAGAAATAAATAACCTACAATTACTACAACAGTAATCAAAGTCACATAACTGTATCAGGTAACACATTCTTCTTATTAGGTTGGATTGCATTGAATGCACTAAACCGAACAAAGATAAATATTTAACTGTTAATAAAAGTAATACAATTGGGTAGAATGAATGGAAAGGGTGGCTTATACTTTACATACATTAAGTCAAATAATGTTTTTTTTACAAACGAGGTCGACCTTTATAAAAACTAAGATAAATAAGTATAATACTAGTGTTATTTTGAGGCAACAGTACAGTGATTTCAGGGTTCTAAAGTAATGGCTGCATAAAATTCCAATTTTGGTTACTTATTTGAGCCTGTTTACTAAGTTTTTATCACACACGTTAACTTAGGACATCAATTAGACAATCAAACAATTTTTATTTTACTGTTATTCTAACAATCGCAAAATGTTCCTCAATTTTTGTAATAAACAAAAAATAAACACAATATAATAAAATTTATTTGGATTACACTAATAAAAATACGAAATAATCTCTTGTCTGCATAATTGCAATTTCTTTACTTGAGAGCATGTGTTTTTGTGCTTTAAATTTGGTGCGGCTATAACATATTTATCGTTCCTCAATTTTATACGTGCTAAACAATTTAATTTTAATTCTACAAAAAATTACATAAAAAAATAAAACTACTTGGTTTTGAAGTCCGGTACTTTGAAGATTCTCGCGTTTTGGTAAAAAATGCATACGTAAAAAAATGTCTTGTATGGAAATCCTTTAACTCCTCCATGGTTTAGTTTAAATACACAGTCATAAAACTCGTATTAGTATTTGTTTTAAAAGCGTGAATGGCATTTTCCTAATTGGAATAACTACAGATAGTGACATAAGTGAATCAATGTTGACCTACTATTATATTGAAATATATGTAGCACTTGTTACTTATCTTAAACATATGTAATGCTTGTTAATAAGTACCTTAGATAATACATTACTAATATATATATACATTTAATATTATTTGTAAACAAATTCTTAAAATAATACAAAAATATTTGTTTTTTGTAATAAAGCACAATACCACTATTATAAATTTAAAAACAAACACAGATAATTGGTTTTAAAAAATTGTTTTATCTACTAAAGTACATAAATATACAAAATAAAGGTAACAAATTTAATAATGTCAATAATTTAAATAATATCCACGCTTTTGTTTAACCTCTGCCAGCTGCTTGGGGGTAGGAATCTATTAACGTACCGATATAGTCCTTCGAAATGCAATTTTTTACAACATGATTAATTTTCGTTTCCACTAGTACGTCAGTTTCCATGCGGTTCACCTCACGTTTTAAAATACTAAAAAAATTTTTAATTACATTGAGTTCTAGATTGTATGGAGGAGGTTGAATAAAATTAAGTTTTTTACTTTTTAAAGCTTTTGTGGTTTAAATAAGGAAAACGTATAGTAAATTGTAAGTTATGTTAAATTACACATGACCATTTTTGAAGTATGCACAGGAGCATCGTTTTGAATAATTGTTAACTGTCCTCTAGCATTTCTAAACAATTTATTATAAAACAAATCTCTAAATATTTGTACAAATTTTGCGCTGTTTAAATTGCCATTAGTACGCATCCACTTTGGAGACTGATTGTACTTAATTGCAAAATATTATTTAACACATAAAAAATGTGCAACTTTTATAGCGGTACAAGTGTGGTTGAGTGGGAAATTTGGACTATAAATAACCTTTGAATGTTTAGTCATGAGTCATAGGATATAGCACACTTATCTGTAAAGTATATTGATTTCCAAAATGACAGTGGATAATGTTTGTACTTTTTTACTTAGCTCCACTCGTTGTAATCTATGGGCACGACTAAGTGGGTATCTGTAACCACTTTAAAAATGGAACCACTAGTTTTCATTTTCTTTTTACAATTAAATATAAAAAAATCTTCTAAGTATTAATTTTTTTATTTGTTTTACATTCATTTATTTTGTTTTTAAGCTGCATAATTATAAACTGATTATCTTGTTTGCTTGTTGAACGTTTTTCTACCAACTGTGGGTAATCTAGTTTGTTTTATTGTTCAAAATGTTGTACACAGTTAAAACATCTATTGTCATGCCTTCGGCTTAATTGTTTTAATTTTTGTGCCCCTTTTATAAAAACTTTGAACTAATTATAATCATAGGTAGAGAAATAAAGACACTGAGCTATTTTTAACCACTTAAATAAATAAATTGCACGGAAATAAAAGCCTTTTTTATCAAAAATAGAAAACGACCTTGTGTAGAATTATTAAAAATAATTTAATAATTTTTTGGAAAAAAATTTGTTATAAAATTCTTTGTATTAAAATACTTTCAAAATAAATTATTTATTGACTATTTAAAAATACAGTACAAATTTGTAAATATATGTACAAGCAGTTATTTTTATTTTAAAATACCATTTTTAAAATAAAAAGAGAATATAAAATTAAAAATATTTTTAATAATTATTTTTTGTAAATAAATTACACATTTTTATATTTTAATAGAAATTTTAACTAGAAAAAGTTAGAGTTTAGGCATTGCATTACCAGCGTATGAATCAAGGTTATATATTTATAGAAAAATGTAGCGTATTAATCAAATCTTTATAATGTGTAAAAAAATTTGTTATTTTAAAAATATTCATTAATTTATTTTACAAACAAAAATATTTAAAAAAATTTAACTGGAATAAAATACGTTGCCTACTGTACGTCCAGTCCGTCCAGTCTAGTCCGGTGCACCAACTAACGCCATTGCAAAATGAGGCGAGAGCAAAATAAATTGCAGTAAATAGTGCTCAAAATATCAAATTACAGCTTAACTAAAAAATAAACCAATTAGAGAACAGAACCCATATTTAATAAAATTTACTCAAATTTTGACTAATTAAAAACAATTAAAAATTATATGACGTTCAACAATTGCCAGAATGAACATCCAGTTTTTAATGTTGCACCTACTGACGACTTCTTGGACGAGTACGGTGACATACCGCTTTTGTCCCAATTGCTAACAGAACCGGCTCCCCTAGCTAATTCTCCTCTACAGACGACCCTTTCTAAAATTTTAACCTCAAAAGATAAGCAACGTTTAACCCGTTCCGATAGAGTAGCTAAACCACTCATACGCTTTAGCGATTACGTAACAAAGATTTAAAATGTCTTTTATTTATTACAGCACACACCCCGCCAGCAATTATAGTTTTCTAAGCATTGCAGGCACATTACCGTCAAACGTCTACACAATCTAACAGCATTCCGCTAATTGCGTCAACGCCCGCCGCAACCTACGGTTTTAGATTACCCCCGCTTGTTGCCCAGAAGCTAAATCTACAGTTGGAATTCTACGTTAATCCAGAAATCGTTCAATTTGTCGCATTATCGTTTCCAACTGCTACCCCAACACGTTCAGAACAAAATTTGTTTTAAAAATTTACCCTTTCAGATCGACTTTATTTTGCTTTATAATTCAACCACCCTAATCTTCTAATCGACAAAGATAATTCGAAATTTTAAATAATAAACAATATTATTTTAATTTATCAAAAATTAACTTTTAATTTTTGACAATTAATATTTTTTGAATATTAACAATTTTGTTTAAATGCATTAATGGTAAATACCAGTAGGAACGGCTATAAATCAACCGTTCCACGCGATTGATGACTTCCGTTTTCTTCTATTATTCCGTTCCATTCTGGTTTTCACCTTAGTTTATCCCACGATCCGATTCTGTAATTTGGCAATAAACGTTTTCTGATCCCGTTTTTACGTTCTTATTCATTACTTCAAGTAATCAGTACAAACGTAAGGTAATTGGAAGGTGACTACGACTAGATCTTCCATCAACGCAACCTTCAACGACAGGCGACGCCGCTTGTCACATTAAAACCGCTCTTATCTTGCGTTTAGTAAAACGAGGCTACGTGGCCTGCAATTTGGATTTAATTGACTAAAAGTACTTAATTATTTTTTTAAAAACCGCTTTAATGTAAAGATGTGCAAAATTAACTTTAAATTTTAAATATTAATTTTTGTAAATCTATTTTTTATTTATTATTAACCAAAGTGCCAAGAACTTAAAAATAAATTAATTTTAATTGCAATATGTAAAATATTATTTAAACTTAAATAAAATATGTTTATGTATAAATTGTAACTAGTTCAAAAAATAATGTCTTATATGCAAGTTTATCTAAATTCTTAATGTTTATTTACAATTAAAATATACACAAATTAATAAAAAACAATAAAAATTAATCCTGACATTTAATACCGTTTTTTTATGTATTTACCCGTTACAAATAAACACAAATATGTAGTTGTAGTAATGTGTGTTATTTATTATTTCAAAAATTTAATAAACTGTTTAAGCGTTTTATTACCAACGGGGTTAAGTTTCAGGTTTCAGGTTGATACACGAGTTAAGTTGCTGTAAAAATAACATGGTATTAGTTGTTTGGTTTGTTTTTTGATTACTTATTACATTATTAATAAAATAAACAATGTTGAAATTTTTGGTTTTGTATTAGTTTAAGATTGAATATGTTTTTCATACGCAGTAATTGCTTTGCAATTACTTTTTTTTAAAAAGGTAAAAAGAGCTATTAGGGAATTTTAATTATTAACTTACTGATGTTTTACTTACTAAATATTACACAAACTTATTGACACATTGAATGTTGATGTTGAAGCATGTGTCAACATAAAATATTACAGTTTACTAATTATCAAAAATTTAAGTAAATTAATATTTTTTATAATATTGATTAAATAAAAAAATATTAATTATTCCGTACAATTTAATGTGCAAATGAC
This sequence comes from Cardicola forsteri, assembly GCA_025895645.1. Classification (NCBI taxonomy): domain Eukaryota; kingdom Metazoa; phylum Platyhelminthes; class Trematoda; order Strigeidida; family Aporocotylidae; genus Cardicola; species Cardicola forsteri. The sequence goes on along the minus strand of JAKXYG010000033.1, from coordinate 19,058 downwards.
TAACAGCAAATAATTTGGTATTACAACCATAAATAATTACAAGAATTGGCTTCCATGTATTTAAAACGCTGTAAATTATACAAAGATAAAAAAACACCATTTAATTAAAAAACACTACATTTTTTTGTTAGCAGTGTACAAATTATTTTTTTTAATAAAAAAAAATATATTAGAAATAATGTTTACAATTTTAAAGTATATTTATATTTATTACAGTTAATAATTCTTGGTTTAAATAAAACTTTGTCTGGTCTATTAAAATAAGGAATAATAGCGTATAAACAGAAAAGAAATAATGTTTATTACGTTATTAATTTTTGTTACTATGAGTATTGCAAAACATTTTTAAAATTGTAATGTTTTAGTAGAACGTAAAGTACCAATAAAAATGTTTATTGTAAAACATTAAAGTATTAAACATAAATATAAAAATGTAAAATTAACCAGTTTGCATTTTAATAAATGTTAAGTAAGATTAAACTTAGTAGACCATTGTTAAATTTTATAAATAAAATTATTTTAGTTATACTATTAAAAACATATTTGTTTATACTTACAGGATATTATTGTATATTATATAAAAAGTTAAATTTCGTTTTTAAGGAGTTTAACAGAAACCAAGAAATTAAAACAAAACATTAAAATTAAATTAGACAAACATATGCACTTGTAACAAAATTATTTATATTAAGGTAAACATAAGTAGCAAACTTACCTGGTGTAATCACGTAAAACATACCACCAAAGTTGATTATTATATATATTTTATAGCATAATTTATTTTTCAGCAAATAGTGTAGTAAAATGTGTATACTGTCAAAATGTGTACATTTGACATTTTTTGTGTAAATAAGATTTTTGTAATGCCGTTTATATTTATTTTTTAATTGTTTTAATTACTACTGTTGCTAGAGTTATTTTTATGGGTTATATTTATAATGTGTTAACATGCTTAATATGCTTAAATGATGTGACGAATGTCAATTAATTTTAATGTGTTAATTTTAAAAATCGTAGTTTAGTCCCTGTAAAAAAGTATATAGAACTACATTAGGAAGGTAATATAGTTAATAATAATATACAGTAATAAATAGATAATTTAATTTTATATTTTTAATACATTAATTTAGGTAAAATTAAATTAATTGCGTTCAAGTTAAGTTTAACAAAAGTTAATAAAAAAAGTATGACTTTTTATATTTTTTGTAATATTTATTATTTCTTAATTATAATTGTATTCAAAATTTTAAATGTTTATTAACAATATTATTTAATAAAATAAAATACTTAATTTCTGCAAATTTTACTACTAAAGATATACACTTTCTTAAAACAGCATAATGTTGTTTTAATAAATCAGTAAATTTACAGATGAACAATATAATATTAAAAAATAAAAACAAATGTACAAAACACATTTTATTGTTTAAAAATTTTTTTATCTAGTAGCAGAAAAAAGTTTATTTTTATAAATTTATGTTTTGCATGATCACACTAAATAAGTTTGTTTACCCTAAATTACTTAATTTTGTTACAGGTTTAATTGTTTATAAAAATTAATTTAAATATTTTGTGCTTGTTAAATGCCTTACTGTAAATTTAACTAATTTGCATTTTTATTAAAAATGTTTCAATTAATCTTAGTGGACTATTGTTAACTTGTATTAATAACATTTTTAATTTCTATTAAATTGTTATTTTAAAAAATGTTTGTGCACAAATATATATCACCGGCAAATTTAAACAAATGTAATAAATGTAAAACTTGTAATAAATGTTTGCACAGCAAGAAACCGGATATATTACTACACTTTTAAATAATTTAACATTATTGCTTGTTAACTTTTATTTATTACAATTAATTGGTGTAAACTGTGTTTTTTAAAATAATTTTGTTGAAAGTTTTATAGTTGGTCGGATGTTTTAAGTAGTTCAACACAACAAATTATTTTTTTATTTGATATACAATTAAAAGTAGATTTATAATAAAAAGCATGCATTATATTACATACTTGCCTTTGTCAAGGAATTTACTTATGTAAAAACATGACTGGCTAAACAGTCAAAAATAAAATATTTATATTTATATGCAAATTGATGATAATTATTAATAATGCTCAATGTAATTTTTAGGTTGTTAAAATTTATTTCCATTCTTTTAATTTTAAAATTTCTAAATTGCAAACAATTGAGTAATAATTTTGTTTATTTGTTTATGGGGCAAAAACTGTGTTAAAATGTCTTCCATTTTAAAATTTAGAAACTGTAAGTTGTAGTTTGATACGTAAGTTAAATTTGTTTTTTGTTTAGACAAATCAGCTGTTAAAAAATTTTTAAAAAATAATTAAATGTTAATAATTATTATTTATGTTCTGCTCTAATTGTAATAGTTAGTACCAGAAACTTTGACATTATCTACATACAACAAAATGTACACTAAAAAAAAAATAAACAAGTAAAGGATAACTAAAGTTGTAATGCAAAAAGGAAAAAACTTAATTTAATTGTAAACAAATTAAAATAAAATTCCCATATGTATTTAAAATTTTAAAAACTGAATTCAAAATAATATATATATATATATATATATATATATATATATATATATATATATATATATATATATATATATATATATATATATATATATATATATATATATATATATATATATATAACTTATATATATATATATATATATATATATATATATATATATAACAACCCAGAAAGCAAAACACAATGTTTTCTAGCAATAACTTAAATATTATATTTTGTATAATGTTTAAATAATAATATTTGTTATAACAAAGGTAAACATTGTATTTAATTTTGTTATAATAAGTGTTAAAATATATGTTTAGTAATCCATTGCTACAGATATAAAAAAATATGTTACAATTTTTATATGTACAAAAAAAAGAGTTGTGCATATATATATATATATATATATATATTTAAAATATGTATTTAATTATAAAAAGTATTTATTAAATTGTACAATTAATTTTATAAAATATATATTTTATAGAAAAAATTTATTATATATATATATATATATATATGTATAATATTGTGTTTTATAAAATTTATATAAAATAATTTAGTTAAATTTAAGTAATTATTAAATTTAAACCATTTAAAACATATGATGCAATAAACGTACAGTGTTTTTGCATAAAATAGTTTTATTTTATTATTACGATAATCGTTATAAATTCTTGTACATAACACAAAATTAACACAAAAATAAATATTTTAAAACAAAATATAAAATTTACCTTAAAAGTAAGCAGTTTATTAATCGCGACATCTATTTAAAAAGTAAATATACAAACAATTTAATATTTAAAAAAATGTAATGTAAACAACTATTATTAAAAAATTTTATTTAAAAAAATAATATTTTTTTACAACAATTTATTAATTGCAATTTAGTACACAGATATTTTACAAAATTTGAAATAAAAAATAATGTTACTGTGTTTAATTTTATTTTTAACCGCAAAAACATTATTAACTATATTTAAAATTTAAAAAAAGTTATAATAAAATATAATAAGTGACCATCGGAATACAACCGTATTTAAAAAATTAAAATTAAACATAAAAATGTTAAAAACTATTTATTACAAATGTACATGCTTGATATTTACTTATTAACAACTTTTTACTTAGTTTTTAATGAGTTAATTTTGGCATTATTAAAAATAATGATGAATAAAAAATGCATTACTTTTTTAATAAATGTTAAATACTAAATTATATATATATATATATATATATATATTGTATTATATAATTCTTTATAGCATATGTACATTACCTACAACATTGTTATAAAATATTTAAGGATATATTAGCATAAACTGAATAAGTACGTTTTTGAAATGTTGTGCACATTTGTTGCACAATCTGTAACTGTTTTTTTAAACAAGTTTATTGATTAAACGTTTTTTTATTTTTTAGATTTTAAAATGTATATTTTTAGCAAATCAGAGAATTGATGTTAAATATTTAATTGCTTAACTCTTTTACAAAAGAATGGTGGCCCTTATTTAGTAAATTCTGTTATTTTAAATTTTGAAAAACACGTGCTATTTTAATTGCACTTTGCTCTTTTTTTCCGTCAAAACAAAACCCACATTGTTTTATGCATATTTTTGTAAATAATAAATTGTTGCCAATATTTATTCTACAATGACTGTTTAGAATCAATATCATATAATTATTTTATTTATGCTATTAGTTTAACTATATAAGTTAACATGTCAAGACTACTTAAACATATGTTTGTTTAATTTTGCATTACATTTACTAATTAATATTTTATTGTACCCTTTTAGGATATTATTAAGAAATTTTTGTAATTAATTACAGAATATATATTCTGATCTTTTTAGTAGTTTTAACAGAGACTATGCCTGATTAAAATAATACAGTCATTTACAAGTTTGTATGTAATTAAAACATTAACAACAATTTTACTCAACATAATAACAACTTCATAAATAAATGGTTTTTATCTGCACATTTTAAGTTTTATATTGTATTTTGCTAATTATATTTAAAATAATTAATTTTTTTTGAATCTCACACAAACCTGATATTTAAGTACATGTATTTAAGTTTATGCTGTTACATTCCAGAATATCGTCTTCTTATTGTTGTAGTATACATTTTTTACAAAAACCATGTTTATAACTTTTAGCTCAAACTCTTCTTCTTTATCCATAATTTAGCTATTATAGTGTATTTTAATAGTAAATTATATTTAAGTACATTTGTAATTTATACTTTATTATTTATATAAATTATTTAATTTATTATTCTTTATTGTTTATATATACAATAATAATATATTTAAAATTATGTATTACAAAATATACAATTTGTACATATTATGTTCAATTTTATTTAAGTAAATTGATATATTTATAATTGTTATTAAAATATAATGTTATATATGTGTAAACATATATTGTTTTTACACAAACGTACGGTCTGTATGTACGTTTAAAATAAAATTATTTGTAAAACTATTTGTTGATATACACTTAGTTATTTAATCGTAAATAACAAATTACTAAAAAAAATAAATTTAAAGAAGAACAGTTTTTAAATTATAATTTGCATTTATGTTAACTTTATTTATTTATTTTATTAATAATTAATTTGTTTAAATTAAAATATATTTATTAATTATCTCAAAAATAATTGTTATATTATATATAAACAAAGTGTAAATATTATTTATATTAATATATATAAATTTATATTAATCGTTTAACAAAAAATTGTTAATACTATTATTTTGTTTAATAAGTAACAAAAGTTTATTACAAAATTAAGAAACAATACAATTTTAATAAAACTATTGTATTTATTATTTGTGACCAAATATAATTTTAGGAACAAAACGTAACATTTTATGTATTTATTATTGTATAAATTTTAAAATGTATTATTTTAAATTGTTAATATTTGTAAAAACAATATAAATAAAATTTGTTTATTTAAAAATGTTTAAAGTGTACATATATAATAACTTAAATAATATTTATTTATATTAAAAATGTTTTAACGAACCGTCTTTGACTATGTGTACACATAATTATTTAATTTAATTGCTAACACATACAAATAAATAAACATTTAAAATTAAATACAACAAACGTTTTTTTACTAATAAATAATAAAAAGTTAGTAATAATAATTAATTCTAACAAACAGAATTTAATTAGTACACCATATGTTATAATTCGATTATTATTTAATACGTTTACAATTAAACATGTTTATAAATGTATTATATATTAAATTTATTATTTTATATTGCACATATCTACAATAATAATATATTTAAAAAATTGTTTATTTAAACCTATTTTTACACATTTTAAAAATTAACAGTTTTATTTACATATATATTGTGTAAACATACCGGCTGTATAAAATGTTTTTAATACAAATTAGTAAATTTGTTTTGTACAAGTACATATAGGTATATATTTAACTACTCAATTGGCAAATAATAAATAAATAATAAATAATTTAGAAAGAAACAAATTTTTGTTTGTTATATAATAAATAAAAATGTAATTTTTGGTACATTTCAATTTTTTAAAATTATAATTTGTATTAATAGAATAATAACGGTTATTTTTTATATAACTAATAATAATTTTGTTTAATTTATAGTAGTTTTATTATTTAAAGCATATGTATTTGCAAAATAAAGGACAAACATTATTTAATTATTATAAGGTATTTGAATGTATGATTAAGTTTAAAAAAATGTGTAATTGCATAATTTATTTAATTAATAATTTTATAATGTTTGTGCAAGCAGTAATAATATTAAAAAAGTGTTTATATAAACTAGTGAAAATTGGAAATATATAACAAATAAATAAATATAAATAAATTAAACCATAATTATTAATATTAACAAGATTTTAACGAACTCTCTATTAATATTTGCAAACATCATTTTAAATTTTATTATTAACATAAATAATTTTAATAAAAAACTTTAAATTAAACATTAAGTTAAAATTAATTTATATATAAAAATAAAATTTTATTAAAAATTATGCATAGTTAGTTATATAAATTATTTGTTACAAAAAATTATTATTACACTTTACGTTAAAATTAGATTATTTGTAAGTACATACCGGCTGTATGTAAGGTTCCAAAAAAAAATTTGTTTTATATAAGTATATATTAGTATATCTATCTATATATATATATATATATATATATATATATATTAATACTTTTTTTTTAAATTATGTTTTATATTTGTATATCAATGTCAATTTTATCTATTTATTTTACGAAAATATTTTTTGTTTAATTTAAATTACGTTTATAAATTTAAAAAAATATTTTAAAAATTAATTAATTAATTAAATGTATTATTTTATAATCCATATATCCACAATAATAATATATTTTAAAAGTTGTTTATTTAAATATATTTTTACACATTTTTGAATGGATTTATATAATAATTTTAAAATTTACAACTTTTCAACTTTTTTTATACATGTGTTGTCTGTATATGAACATACTCTCTATATATACATTTTTAAATAAAAATTAATAATATTATTATGTAAAAGTATATATTAAAATACATTTAATTTTTTAACTGTTAAATTATGAATAAATAAGAAATAATCTAGAAGATAACTATTTTTTATTTACAATATATAAACGGCATTAAGTTACATTTTAACAAATGTTTATTTTTTAAATTATGTTTTATATTAGTGCAAACATGTCCATTTTATCTATTTATTGTACCAAAAATATTTTGTTTAATATGCAGTATTTTTAATAAATAAAAAAATATTTGCAAAATAAACAACATATATTTAATTACTTTAAGTTATTTTGATGTAAAACTATGTTCAAGTATGTTAGTAATTTAAAATAATTTTAATTTTATAATTTATTTTATAATAATATATATTAAAAACTGTTAATTTAAACTTATACAAAGTGTAATTATATAATAAATTAAATTTTAATAATTAATAATAACAATATTTTAACGAACTGTCTATTAATTTTTTGTACAAAGAAAAGTTAAATTTAATTATTAACACACCGAAATATAAATTAACACTTAAAAATAAACATTCTTTATATTAAAAAAGTTTTTTTTACTAATAATTAATACAAGTTAAGTAATAAACATTATTTTTAGCAAAAAAAAAATAATATTACACTATATTATAAATAAATACATTTGCAATTTTACATGTGTATAATTGTATAATTTATAAAATTTTTTTTTTATATTCCATATATCTACATTAATAATATATTTTAAATTTGTTTATTTAAATATATATATATATATATATATAATGTAATTAATTTGTTAAATTTATTTATACATATGTTGTCTACATATAAACATACCGTCTGCATGTAAACCATTTTATTTCTAATATACAAGCGTTATTAAATTTAATTTTAGTGCATTTTTATGTTTTCAAATAATGCTTTACATTTATGCATAAATGTCAATTTTATCCAAAATTTATCCAGTTTAATTAAACGTTATTTTATTAATAAAAACATAATTTCCAAAACGTTTAAAGATATTTTGATGTAATTATATAGTTCCGTACAAATGATATTTTATATATTTCAGTTGCATAATTTATTTAGTTTAATAGTTTCAATTGTTTATTTATTTCAATGATAATACATTTAAACAGTGTTTTTTAAACATGTGCAAAATGTAATTATATAATAAATAGAATTATTATGATTAATATTAACATTATTTTAACAAACCTCCTATTAATTTTTGTAAATATAATTATAAAATTTAATGATTAGCAGTAAAAAATATAAATAACCACTTAAAAGTTAACATTAAGTTAAACATACTTTGTATTAAAAAATATTTTTACCAATAATTTATAAAAATATTAAATCTCAGATAACTTGTTATGTCTGAATGTATTTTTGTAAAAAATAGATATTGAGAATTAAAAATAATAAAAGTACTTTATAGTTCTTTTATACATACTTAGAAATATTAATTTAATATTTTTGAGTTAGCCAGAATAGCATATTTTTAATATAAACATAAACGATAAACCAAAATTAACATAATTTTATAATAATTAGACTATTATTAATTTGTGTAAATAATTTTATTAAAAATAAACAATGACTAATTGTTAAAATTGATGTTAATTTCACATTCAGCTCCAACCTAATTGTGATGTTATAATAATTAATAAAGTATACATCTAATTATTTAATTTATTCAAATAAAAATAGTAAAAACAATGTTTGGGTATTTCTGTATATAACTGGTGTGTGTCATTGTTGGTGTAATTTTGTTACTTGTTTTGAGCCTATTGTGCGTTTTTTCTTGAGCATTTTGCTTAATTACTATTTTTTTTTAATAATTTTTCTCAAAAGATTATTATAAGTCTTTTCCCAGGAATACATTTTGTTTAACTTTATTGTTTTAATTACTATTTTTGTTTATTTTTACACTACGTTTTATATTCACATCTGGTGTCCCCTAGTTTATTTATTTGTGGCCTTTAACGGTGCTAGATGTTTGTAAAAGTTGGCATTTTTTGCGCTATTTGCAAAAATTGGTTTTACAAAGCACCTAGGACTTTTACCCGTGCCTCCCAATTCTTTACAGGTTACAACAAATTTTTTTACTAATTCTACTACCAGTTTTTTAAATCTTTATTACACTAACGTTTTAAGCTTTTATAACAAATTAGAAGAGATTCACCAAATCCTTTTTTTTTGCTCCACTGTGTCTTGACTTATTAATAGTGTACTTGATCCAGGATAATTTATAGACGGTTATAATGTGCTGTCGCATAATTCTCGTAAGGGCAAACATTACTTATTTTGCATAAAAAAATATTTATCTTATTCTACTATCTCAGTTCATCATTTAACCCACAAATTTTATTTTAATTTTTTCTATTTAGCCGTTGGGTTTTCTATTTCTAAGTCTTTGTTCTCCCTGCGGTATCGCATTCTAACTCCCTTCTATAATTTTAATATTAAGCTTATTAATAAACTTTAATATATTTTTGTTCTACAATTTAATCACATTGTTATTATAAATAATTTTAATTGCCCCTTTATTAATTGGGTTTCCTCATTAAACTTTTCTAACATTTTAAATCTAAAAATTATGATTTTCGCATTGTACATGCGTTTAAACAGCATGTATTTTTCTTAAAAAGATATAAATCTGGCTAAAAACCCCTTTTGTCTTAATTTTGTCTTGTTTTATAAATCTACAGATATCAACACTTTATCTTACTTGTCATTTTTTGCAAAAAACAACCACTTTTTATTAGCTTTTAAAGTACATATTCCCTACCCTGTTTCTACCACGTGTAAGCCCAATCCAAAATGCAAACCGAATTTTAGAAAAACTCATTTTAATAATTTCAAATTATTTTTATTTAATGCTAACTGCCCACTTATACAAAATCTAACTTTAAATAATTTTTTAGTCATTACCTTTTTTAAAAATTTTGACTTTACATCTTACGGTGCCTATTGCATCCCAGAATGTTTAAAGAATGGGCGGATATTCTTTATCTCATCTGACCTCTATATAAAATGATGCATTTATAAGACCTATTCATAAGTCAGAGTGCAGGTTTAAACCTAAAAACTATAAACCAATTAAAATTCTTTCCATTTTAAGTAAAATCATAAAAAGGTTAATTTTATTCTATTTCCTTAATTATTTTATTAAATTTAATATTGTTAATCCGGGTTTTATCTGATTTCTTTTTTTCAGAAATACTTCAAGGATCTATATTAGGTACCCTTTTATTTATTCTTCTTATTAATAATTTATTTTCTGTTGTTTACTCTAACATTCTGCTTTACACCGACAATGCAAAAATCTAAGGTACTAACCCTGAACTACTACAGCCCAAAATTATTAGCATTTTTAACTAGTCAATATCCAATCAGCTATTGCTCAACAAGGCCAAATGTAAGGATATAACTTTGAGGCAACAGTTATGTTTATCTAAGTTAACTTTATTTGTTTTATATTTAAATTTAGATAATAGACAAATTAAAATTTAAAAAACGTTTTTTATTTAGCACGGTTATTAAATTTACTAAAAATGTTTACAGTAGGCTAAAACGCAACAATAATAAACATTTTAAAATTAAACATCTACGTGAATGCATTTGGTTTATTGTCTAATGTAAAATATAACAAAAATATATTGACACTTTTATTGACAGCATTTCAAAACACCTAAATCAGATTGTTTACAAAAAAGCAATTACATAGGTTATTAAAACTGAAAAATTGTAATGTGATTTGTTTTTATATTTATTCTTGAGATTATAAATCATATTAATAATTTTACAACATTTTCCGTTTTGCACCAATTAATGTATTATATAATATTTTATTATTTAGAATATATATATGTACAGGGGCTAAAATGAAAAATGTCAAAATTATCACATTAAAATTGATTGACTTTTTTTACATTACTTAAGCATGAAGCTTATCGACATTGTACTAAAATAAGCATTAAACATTACATTAGCAATACCAATATTCAAAACACTAAACATATTTTTTTTTACAAATAGCATTACCAAATTTTTGCTTAAACCAAAAACCCAGAATTTACACATTTCGACAAGATAAAATTAGTACTTTTTTATTTGCTTAAAAATAAATTATATTATGAAATATGTACATATATACAAAACAGACATCATCAGTTGTCCAAAATTAATAGTTTAAAAAATAACCATGTTTTTTTTAAATTTTATTAACCGTTTTAAATAAGAATTGACTAAATTACTAATAAAATCTTGTAGAATTTAATTTTTTAAAGAATAATTAATTTTTTAAGCGTGCCTTGATTTTCTCTTTAATTAATTTCTCGTTAAAGCTAACTAAAATGTTTTTAATTACATTGAGGTCCGGGCTGTATGAAGACAATTGAACAAAACTCAGTTTTTTGTTACTTAAAAAAATATTGGTCTAATCAATAAAGAAATGCGTTAATTTTTAGATTATAATAAAAACTAAGTTATCTTTTTAATGTATGCACCGGAGCATTGTCTTGAACAACCACTAAATGCCCTAAAACATTTTGTTGTAGTTCAAACTAAAAGATTCATTAAAAATAGCTACAACTATTAAACTGTTTAAATAACTACTTGTTTGGCTCTATTTTGGTAGTTGCCGGTACTTAATTTTAAATTATTCATAAAAACATGATGGATGTGCAATTTTTTTAACAATGTAATTGTTGTCTTAAAAAAATCGAGACCACAAATAACTGTGGACAGTACTGCCCATGGTTCATATTTTTGTATATATATACTACCATTTCAAAAATAAAAACAACAATTTAAATGAAAATCAAATCTAAATTAGTTTGTTATGTTTAATTGTTTTTTTTGTAAAATTAATATTTATAATTAAAATTAATGTAAAGTACTTAATAGTTCTTTTATATATACTTGAAAACATTTATTTAAAAAGGTTGAGTCGGCCAATTATTATATAGTATTGTATATTTTATAACCAAAGTGACGTTTGCCATGTACGTTAAGTAATTTCTATAGAAATGTTTTAGGTTTATGTTTATTACTTTAAATATTTTATAAAAAAACATTTTTTAACAGCAAACATTTTAACAAAGCCAAAAGTGGGCTTGCATTTTAGTGCCAGTAGTCGGATTTAAACCCATGTCTACCGACGTCCAAATTAAACACCGTACCGCTACACCAACCCGCTGTAATGACTGTATATGTTTATAATTGTAAAATATATTAAATTAATTATATTATACTTTACAAATTTACAATAAAAAAATATTCTAAATATCGTCTATTTAAACATATTTTTACAAATTTTTAATATATATATATATATATATATATATATATAATGTATTTATACAGATGTTGTCTGTATATAAACATACCTTCTGTATGTATATTTGTAAATAAATAATAATAATTTTGTATTGTGCAAATACGTATTAGTATACATCTAGTTGCGTATTTGTTTAATAATAAATTAATAACAAACTGTTTAAAATAAAATAATATTTTATTTATGCTTATATAAGCCGCACAACGCTAAATATATTGTTTAATAATTATGTTTTACTTTAATGAAAAAATGTTTAATTTATTAATTTATTTTACCAAAATTTATATTTTTTAAATAAACGTTATAATAAACGTAACTCCGCCTAAATTGGATCAGAAGTAATTTAATCTAGCCAGTCCCAAGCTTGGATAAAAAAGGAGGGTTTGAGCGCAAGGTTAGCAACCTGGCCTCTGTAAAAAATTTATACTGCTACGGAAACAATAAAAAAACATTATTCCGGCAAACACCGGCAAAGAAATAATCGCGCATATGTCAATAATAAAGTTACACAAATAATAAGGTTAAGTGAAAGCCCAAAAAAATGCTCAATCTTTGATTTACAGAATCGTCAATGCCAAAACCTTAACCAATGTTGAGAAATAGAAAGTGCACACACTTTTTCGTACTAGACAGTTAGAACAAGTTATTTAAAAAATGAAAAAGTACAACTTAAATATTTTAGTTTTTAAAAAAATACAATGGAAAGGCCTAGGTCATTTCAAGAGTGAAGATACATTAATTTTATATTTTGAACATGAAAAATATCATATTAATGGAGTTAGTATTATGTTGAGTAAAAATGCTGCTAAAGCTATAATTGGATGGAAACCTGTGAGCGACCGTATCATTTCAACTAAATTCAATACCAGATTTGCAAAAGTAACAATTGTGTAGGTCTATGCCCCTACTGAGGCTACTGAGGAAAACCAAAAAAATATTTTTTATGATCAATTACAAAATTTGTTAGATAATGTGCCAAAAAAAGACATCAAAATTTTGATCGATAATTTTAATGCAAAATTGAACAAAGATAGATCTGGGTACTTCTCAAATGTTGTAACACATTGCTATGTTAATAGCATAAATGATAATGGTTATAGGTTGTTGGCGCTAAACAGTTATTGTGGAATGAGTGTTGGCAACACTTTTTTTCTTACAAAAATACACACAAAATGGCGATCTTTATTGCAAGATGTACGTGCATATCGTGGTGCATTTGTTGGTTCTAATCACAATCTTCTTGTTAAAAAGTTTTGTTTAAAATTAAAAACAATAAAAATTACAAAAAGATTACATTTATTTTGTGTAAAAAGCTTAAACAGTCAAATATCTTAAATCAATTTTACGATTCCTTAAAAAATACATTTCAAAATCTGAAAAGGGTAGAAAAATCTAGTGATTAATAGAAATTGTTTTATAAAACAATTGCAAACTGTGCAGCAAATTTGCTAGGTAGAAGATGTCACTTTACAAAAAAAATGGATTTCATCAGTCTCATAGAATTTAATTAATTTCAGAAAGAAAAAGAGAGAGATTAATTTAACAATTCTGTTATTTGGAAAATATTTGATAATAAATATAGAACTTTAGATAAACAAGTTAAAAAAACTGCCCCAAAAATAAAAATAATTGGCTAAAAAACAGATGCAGAAAAGCAGATAAGGCAGCAGCAAAAAATGATTCCAAAATTTTGTATAAAATTGTAAAACAATTGTTGGCAGTTAGATAGAACGCCAATATTCCAATCAAAAGAAAAGATGGTTGTTTACTTTTAACCAATGATGAGCAATCATCTAGATAAATAAAATATTTAAAAAAAGTATTTAATCAGTTTATGCCAAATACTCTTTTAGATTTTGATAATGATAGTGATATAAATGTGACTCAAAATCCGGAAATATGCATTGATGACATTTTTGTAACTAAAGTGATTTATGCAATTCAAAGGTTGAAAAGCAATAAGGCACGAAGACTAGACGAGAAATCTGCAGAAATACTCAAACATAAAGATAATGATGTAGCAAGTGAGCTTGCTTATTTATATAATGTTATATGGCATAATAAACAAATTCTAAATGATTGGTGGCAAGGAGTATTTGTTACTCGTCCCAAAAAAAGGAAGTTTAAATGATTGCAATAATTGGCGCAAAATAACTTTATTGTCTGTTCCTGGTAAGGTATTTTGCAAAGTAATGTTAAATCGTTTAAGTAATGCGGTAGATAAACATCTATAAAAAAACAAGCAAGTTTTTGAAAAAGAAGAAGCTGTATTAAACAAATACTGACTCTTTGTAATATTATTAAACAAAGTCACAAATTTCAGCAGTTACTAACAATCAATTTTGTTAATTTTATGAAAGCTTTTAACAGTGTTTATTAATAATCTTTGTAAAAAATTGTTAAGTTTTACGAAATACCGTTAAAATATGTAAATATTATGCGTTTGTTATACCAAATTTCAAGTTGCTGTGTTCGAACAAAAAGTGGTTATACTGTTATGTTTGAAATTGTCACAAGAGTACATAAAGGATGTATTTTGTCACCGTTTTTTTTGGTAATTGATTTTATTATAACTCAATCCATGAATAATTTGTCTTACGGTATTAAATAGAATTCAGACAAATTAACGGATTTGGATTTTGCAAATAATATTGGTCTACACAGTGAAATCCCAGAAATGATGCAAAATATAACAACACGACTCAGTGATATCAGTTTTTGTATTGGCTTACGGATTAATCGTTTGAAAAACAAAAGTGTTGTGCATAAAATCCAACAATAATTTACTAATCAAAATCAGTGGACAAAATATTAATACTGTTGATTTCTTTACATATCTGAAAAGCATTATTGGTAAAAACGGACAAACCGAAATTGACGTTAAAGCCAGACTTGGTAAAGAAATGTTAGTTTTTAGTAAACTCAAATCAATATAGTTATGTTCTTCCATTCGCCTAAAGACAAACTTTGTTTCCGCGCATTAATAATTATTCCTACGGCAATATATGGGAGTAAAACTTAGAAACGTACGGACAAGATTGATAAGATGGTGAATGTTTTTTATCGCTGGTGTCTTAGAATTATTTTAAAGATTATCTGGCGTAATCACATTTCAAATGATGAGATCATAAAAAAACTAACTCTTGTTCATTCCATGACATTATTAGAATTAAACGAAGAAAATTACTTGGTCAAATTCTACGTTTACCGCTCGAAAGACCGGCAAAAACGGTTTTGGAATAAACAATTGTAAATGGTAAAAGAAAAGTTGGCAAAGTGAAAAAAACTTGGCTAAGGACTATTCTAAAAGATCTAATTAAAATGAATGTTTTATGGGCACAAACAAAACGTTTGGCAGAATGTTCAAGTACATGGAAACATTTTGTTGTCTCATGTTCTTTTTGAATTATGAGACTTTGATGTTAATTTTTGCTGTATTTGTTATCTATTGTCCCATGCTTATTTTTTAAGCAAAAGGGTTTTGTAATAATAATAATAATAATAATAATAATAAATAAACGTACATTATTTGCAAAATAAATAATAAACATTATTTAATTATTTTAAGGTATTTTAGTATAAGATTATGTTTGAATACATAATTTATTTAGTTAATAATTGTATATTGTTTATACATATAATAATAATAATGTTTTAAAAATAGTTCATAAAAATTTTTACAAAATAATATTACATAATAAATTAAATTATATTTCATTAACATAAACACTATTTTAACGAACTCTCTATTAATAGTTGCAAACATAATTAACACACAAATGTAAATAAACATTTAAAATTAAAAAATTAAACTAAACAAATTTTATTTTAAAAATATTTTTTTACATATAACTATTAAAACAATAGTAAGTACAAATATGTGCAACAAGAGGAATATACACAGTATTAAATCTGTAAGCAATTATATATTTATATATATATCGTGCTTAAACATTAATATTTTTTATTTCCTTTAAAAGATTATTACTGGTCTTCTTCCAGCGATAGATTTTGTTATTTAATTATTTTTTTTCGGTTTGTTTTTGTATTTAAAGCTGATTTTATTCGAGCATGGTGTTCACTAGTGCATCTATTTGTGGCCTCCAACGGTGCAAGAGATCTGTGAAGGTTGGCATTTTCTGCGCAGTTTGCAAAAATTGGTTTCATGAAGCGTGTTCCGGACTGTCTTCGGCACATTACTTGCAATTAGCAGATAATTTTTTGGATTATATTTGCACATACTGCAGATATGAAACCGAGTTGCAGGAGATGCAGGAAGCATCTTCCAGAATTGAACACAGGAGTGATAAGTTAGACAAAATTTCACATTTAGTAAGTGACAATCCCTCTTTGTCTACTAAAATTCAAGAGCTTGACACTAAAATAAACACGGTTACTAATCTTATAACTATCTTGGTAAATACGGTCTTTAATTCTATTTTGAAAACTGAGAAAGCCATCTTTTATTTTCAAGCTATCTAACTCTGTAGCTAATGACATCTCTTCTCTCAAAACGTTAACCTCTGATATCAACTCTTTTTCTGCGGTGGCTAAATCCGTCCTTAAACTATCTCAAAAAGAGATTCTTAAAAAAGCCAAAAACTATGCTAATAGTATTAAACGTGAACGTAATCATATAGTTAGGGGAGTCAGCTCTGACATAACCAATTATAAAGAATTTATGTCAGATATAGTTAAAAAATGTCATCCGGAAGCAAATAACTTTTTAATAGGTAGATTATTATGTAAGAGAAAACATACATTTCCACTAATCCTTGTTTTTTGCTCCTCCTCTGCTGACAAGGATATAGTTTTTAAAAATTGGACTAATGTCAAATTTCAATTCAAAGGTATAAAAGTCACGAAAGACCTTCCCTTAGCTGAACGGTTAGCTAAACAATTTAAGCCCCTCATTCCTGCCCATCATGCCTTGCTTGTAGTAAAACTCACTCCACTTAGACAGAAGATTGATATTGATTGTCAACATTTTTGACAAGCACCCCGGAGTCATCGCCGCCCCCCAATCCTGTATCGACTAAGACAATGCTCCCCATTGCTGCCACATCCACTTTTTTAAAAATTTACTTCACAAACAGTCTTAGCTTCTACAATAAATTAGATAAAATTCGGCAGATACTCTTTTTTTCCTCTCCCCTTTATTTCCTTGGTATTACGAAATCCTGGCTTACAGAGCATGTTCTTAATTTTGAACTCTCTATAAATGGGTATTGTGTTGTACGACAGGATTCTAGGAAGGGTAAGCAAAGTGGTTGTCTTTTCTATGTAAAAGATGATTTAGCTTTTTCATTAATCTTTGTCCATCTAATTTTCCATAAAACTGACTATGATTTTCTTTACTTAGCAGTTGGGTCTTCCACTTTTAAAATTCTATTCTCCCTGCTTTATCGCTCCCCTACGCTTACCCATCAATCTACTATAACACTTATTGATAATATTAAACACATTCTCACCTTATTATATAAGCACTTTGTAATGATAGGCAATTTTAATTGCCCTTTAATAAATTGGGCTTTCCCGTCTGCCTCTAGTAATTTTTTTGACTCACATTTTTTGGAGCTTAGTGCTTTATATGGATTAAAACAATACGTGCAATTTCCCACTAGATATAGGATTGGTTATACTCCTTCCTGCCTAGATTTTATTTTCTCTAACAAACCCGCTAACATCAATATGTTACCTTATTTACCTCCTCTTGATAAGAGTAATCATATTATTTTGGCATTTAAAGTACACGTCTCATGCCATGTCCCTTCTATCTGTGTTTCCAATCTTAAACCTATACCAGATTTTAGAAAAGCCGATTTTAGTGGTCTCAGGGTCTTTTTATCTAATATAAACTGGGAACATTTATATTTTAATAATGTTGATACATTTTACTCCTATTTCATAAATGTCTTAGAGGAGGGGGTTAAATAATTTGTTCCTTTTAGGATCCCAAAACACACTAACCCCAAACTTCCAAGGTATATATGTAAATTAATTCAAAAGAGGAATAAAACTTCTTATCTGTAGAAAACCTCTAAGTTTTCCTGTTTTCGGTCCTCCTACATTGACATCCGTAATAAAAGCAATAGGCTCATTTGAAGGCACAAAGCTAAATTACTTTATAAGCTTCTAAATAGAGCTATGCTTAATAAAAATCTATTATTAAAGTTTATTAAAAATAAGCGTAATCCCTCTAATTCTCAACCTAGCCTAAAAGATCAACATGGTTTCTTGCTTCCCGGACCTTCTACGTGTGATCTTTTTATAAAATATTTTAACTCTGTCTTTCAATCTCCACAATTTATCAAGCACCATTACAGTTCAGAAATTCCGTTTATTCAGCCCCTAATCATTAAAATTTCTACAGTTTATACTGGTCTCTTAAATCTAAAGTCTATGTCTTGTGGAGCTGATGGGTTATATCCAAGGGTGTTAAAAAAATGTGCCAATATTCTTGCCCCTCACCTTGTCCATATTTTTAATTTTTTAATAACCATAGGGCAAATTTCTCCGATATGGAAGGTAGCCTTCATAAGACCTATTTACAAGTCTGGGTGTAGATTCAATCCTAATAGTTATAGACCTATTAATATCTTTTTTTTTT
>JAKXYG010000010.1:0-54583 GCA_025895645.1 Cardicola forsteri | reverse complement strand
ATGAGTGAACATGGCTATTATATATATATAAACAAAAAGGGAGGTACAGTTGACATGTCAATTAGTACAAATCACAAGCATACACAAACATTACGACCAAACTAAGTTCGATGCAGTGACAAACTGTTTTTGTGACACACAAAGTAGCTTTCAATGCGTAAAGATAAACAGGGTTAATGATTTTCAACATATTCGAAGCTTGAGAGGTAATTAACACGTTGAAACAATTTTTGAAGTCGATTTGATGTTTGGTTTGTAGCAAATGATGTAATATGGAAGAGAATATAAGAAATGAATTTATTTCACAATTTACATCGTGTAATATTTTTACTTGCTACAACTTGGCTTATTAGATTTTCTAAAAAACATGACTTCAAAAATTTTTTAGATTTCCACACCAGTTATTTATATTTATTGACCGTTTCTGTTATTATCTGGATGCTGTTCATTTTTTTGTCGAAGAGTTTTAAAAACTGTAAATAATACTACATTCAAAATTATTTTATTCCGTTAATTAGCGATACAGCGCTTGGACGAGCATGGGTTCGATTCCCACCACCAATCCACCAAGTGCGATTCCACGACCGTCTTCGGTCAAATGTTTTACGGCAAGTATCTTTTAGCAAGCGAAGTCCAAAATAAAGCCGGATGTGGTACTTGTAATAGAACTCAAACTGAGGCTCACACAACTTTGTTATTTCGGCAAAACTATTCTTTGTTTGGGATACTAATGATTTTGAGGATTTGAGTAATGTTTAAAAAAATTTAATATTCTAAGATAATGGTGATATTTCTGACTGTTCGTCCTTCACGTGGTGCATCCTGGACTAGGTGCCAACAGGTATTTAGACTAATAACAGCAGGGTTTACCTGGGCTTTCGTCACGGTGGGTAGGTGCAATTATACACTTAGGATACTTTAAACGTATCTTAAGGTATACGTATACTATATGTAGCCGTTAAGCTAAAAATCAGGCGACCTCGTCAATTTTCGCCAACAGTGGTGACGTCACAAGGATGCCGACTGCTAGCCAAGAAAGTTTGTTATTCTTCTACGTTTGTGTTACGCTTATCGAGTTGTGGAATTTGTTCATTTTATTGCCTCATAAATATGGAAAATAATGAAGAGGTGATCACGTGTCATCAATTCACAATGACAATATTTATAACTGGTGATAAATGCTTGTCATTTGTCACAATTTAAGTGGACTTTTTTACCCAACAGCTGTGTCAATTTCTTGTGTTACTTTCGCAATACCCCAACAAAATTATTCATTTAATGCTATTTTAAACATTTACAAAATTTTTCACATGAATCATTCATTATAAAAACAAAATAATCATAATTAAGAATTTTACCAGCTGATATCTACATTGCATTTTTCCAAAATTCAATTTTTTCCATCTACGCCTAAACACCCATTGAAGCTACACCTAATTTGTGTGTTGGCCAAACAACTATTTTGCCTGTGTGTACACGTTATCGTAATGATGACATGGCTATTGTTTTGTTTTCCAAACAAATAACCTAGTGAATAAATTTTTAACTCTATTCGCTTGAAACGTGTTTGCTCTACATATACGTATGAAGTAAATTGCCATTATTCTATTCTATTTTTACTCCTCCCAACTTGGAAAAAGGTCTAAGGACAGTCAATTTTGGACTTGAAATAATACAATTGAAATGTACAGCAGAAAATTATGATTATTTGAAATGAATGCATATGAGTTGTATGCATGCCTACATCTATGTTAAAATCAAAAGTTAAATTATATTATTTAAAATAATAATAATAATATTTTATCCTGTTTGTGACTGAAGGGAATGAATTCCGCTTACGTTTTCTATCATTTGCATTTGGAAGTATACAGGAAACCCAGTGCTTTAAAATTATTTGAAATCTTTAGTTGGTAAATTAAAAATGAATACGCATTTAACACGAATTATTGTATGCATTGGACTTTATTCATTCATTCATTTTGGTTGGTGACGTGGTCACCTCTTCATTATTTCCCATATTTATACGACATGTAGAACGATCGATTTCGATGGCTTGACAAGCGTAGACAAACGTGGAAGAATAACAAAGTTTCTTGGCTGGTAGACGGCATCCTTCTGACGTCGCCACTGTTCGCAAAGGCCGCCTGATTTTTTGTCAGGGTTATCTCCCTTAGCCCAAGGGCTACATATGATAAACGTATACCTTTAGATACCTTTTAAGTATCCTGGGTGTATGTTCGCACCCACCCGCCGTAGCGGAAGCCCAGTTATACCGCTGTGCACTCGGACCCTGCTGTTATTAGTCTAGATGCCTAGGGGCACCTAGTCCAGGATGCACCACGTGGAGGACTAACAGTCAGGAATATCACCATCATTGGAAATTGAAACTTTATAAGCATTACTCAAATCCTCAGAATCATTAGCATCCCTGGTAGACTTTATTGTGTGAAGTCATTCAATTTTATCGATACAATCATTCATTCTATTACTACTGTGTCTGCTAGGAACGATCCATTTTGCGTGGGTGTACATTTTCCATTGTTAAGCGCTGGGATAGTTTAGCGGTACAGTGCCCGACTCGAACGCGGGTTTGATCCCAACACACAATGTGGGCCCACGTTTGGCTTTGCTAACATGTCCACTGCTGCATGATGCTCGTTTGCCATTTGCAGTCAGCATACTTCTCAAGTGTCGTTGATTAAGTACACACTGTAAAAGTTGATATTTTTGCAGACGTTTGGTAATTTGGACTACACTGGGCGATAATAACCGGTGGGGGATGTTTATCTTCGACGGTGATCATCATCATTATGATGAGATGCTTTTCCCATAAGAGCAGTTAAAATAAAATATTTGTACAATTTGTTTTTACTGTTTTGATTGCAGTTTGATTGATTGATTGATTGATTATTTTAACCGTTTACCAGTTACTCACATTCCCAATATTTCGTGCCCTTCGGTGAGTAGCAGCATTGACATAAACGAATCCAACGGCGCTTGTCTGCAATCGTCCAAACATTTTTCGACCAACAGCTATCCCATTTCAAATTCGCCAGGAATCTTTTCTTTGCCCGACTATAGTTACGTAAGTGTTGTTTGATTGAATGACGGGAATGACCTTTTTGTCAGCATCGGGTGTGGGAATGCTATAAAATGATCGTAACATTTTGACTAATGCTTGTAAAGTCTCAATTTCCACAGATGGTGATATTCCTTACTGTTTATCCTCCATGTTGTGCATCCTGGACTAGGTGCCAACAGGCATCTAGACTAATAACTGCAGAGACCAAGTGCACAGTGATTTAACTGGATGCGAGCATACATCCAGAGTACCTAAAGGTATATTTAAACTAGCCGTTGGTTTAAAGGAGATATCCTAGACTAAAAAATAAGGCTCCTTTTGTGGTCCGATGTCGGGAATGGTGCTCGTTATCAAAGTTGATAGTGGCATTTTGTGTCTGCAGATTTAAGTCTAAAGCTTTACCATCAAAATAAACTTCTAGACGCAAGAGCGCTCCTTTTGGGGTCCGATGTCGGGACTGGAATTTGGTCTACAGGGTCCTATCTATTGTTGCCATTTTTAGTAGGTTAGAGAATAAAGTTTAAATGTTTTGTTTCGATATGAAACAATTTTTAAATAACCACGTGTTGAAAAATGTTATTCATATATATATATATATATATATATATATATATATATATATATATATATATATATATATATATAACAAAGTGCAGTTCCGTGTTATTAATTTTGTCCACTGTTAATTTAACAAAGTAGAATTGTAAATTAGGATGCACTTGACATTTGTTTATTAGGAATGCAGTGCATTTCTGTTTTGTTTTGTGATTTGCTATATGTGTGTGATGTAATGTTTTTAAAATAAACATATCTATCTGTGCACATGTCTGCAATGTACAGTGCACTGATTTTACATAAATTTCTTTCGGGCAAAAGGCTTGCAATTGGCGTTTTTATTTAGTAGTTGTGGGTTGTACTTTTTATTCACCATTAAGCAGCATTAAGAGTACTGTGATTTGTGATTCGAGGAATGCTTGTAAAGTTTTTAATTTTCAATGATGGCGATATTCCTGACTGTTAGTCCTCGACGTGGTGCATCCTGGACTAGGTGCCAACAGGCATCTAGACTAATAACAACAGGGACCGAATGTATAGCAGCATTACTGGTGTTACTAGATTTCCGTTCGGTGTGATGGGTTCCTAGCATGCACCGAAAATGCTTGAAAGGTATTTCAAGGCCGTCAAACGGTATCAATTTCTAATTTTTGATACCAAAACAAGTTTTTGTAAAGAAATAGAAACGTGCAATTCGAATAACAATTCGAATTTGAATATTTAACACTTATACTAATTTTGTTCAGTCACACCGAAAGGGTTTGTTGTCAAATAGAGGAAATAGGCCACACTGCATTGCTTGCGCGCTCTTTTTCTCTATGCAATCGTTGAGAACGCACAACATGGCATCACGGACAAACGTTATACAATTATCGGCTACATAGTTTTCATTTAGTAGTTGTGGGTTGTACTTTTTATGTTTGCTACTTTGAATGTTTGCACGAGAAACATCTTTCAGCAGTGGACAATTAGCGAGAAGCCGAACGTGGGCCCGCATTTTTAGTGGGCCGGTGATGGGATTCAGAACCCATGTCCACCGAGGTCCGAATTCGAGCGCTGTATCGCTAGACCACCCCGGTTAGTTGATTTTGATTTACAAATGGCAAACGATTCATTGAAAACTGTCTGTCTATTATTCGAATACATATTTCAAAATCCTGTAAAACAGTCGTGTGTTTTTTGTGACAGTTTTATAAAAAATTTGCTCTAATTTATTCATTTTGGTTGGTGACGTGGTCACCTCTTTATTATTTCCCATATCTATGTAGCATAATGAACGATCGACTTTGATGGTTTGATAAGCGCAACAACAGCGTAGAAGAATAACAAAGTTTATTGGCTGCTAGGCGGCATCCTTGTGGCGTGGCTATTGTTCGCAAAGATTGACGAAGCCGCCTGATTTTTTGTCAGGGTTATTTCCTTTAGCCCAACGGCTACATATGATATACGTATATCTTAAGATACCTTTTAAGTATCCTGGGTGTATGTTTGCACCTACTTGCTAAAGCGGGAACCCAGTTATATCGCTCTGCACTCGTCCGTTGCTGTTATTAGTCCAGATGCATGTGGGTATCTAGTCCAGGATGGAGCACGTGGAGAATGAACAGTCAGGAATATCATAATTATTGGAAATTTAAACTTTATGATCATTACTCAAATCCTCACGATTATTATCATTTTATTTGTGCTAACTTGTTCCACTTAAAAAATGTATCTGCTATCGATGATTTTACATTCCCATAATTGGGTTTATTTTTTCCGCTTTCCAATCAACTCATAAAGATGACTTTACTTGGGGGTAATGGTTAAAGCACTAGACCAGGTAGGTATGTACTTGATTCCTACCATAACTTCCATCCAAAGCTTAGCGAAAAGTTCATTTTCCTGAAAAACGTCTTTTCCGTGCAAAATGCCCAATTTAAAAAATAGAAGTTTTGAGGTCAAGCCCACGCCCCCCACCCAAAATTGATTAGAAACTGACACCAAATTTGTACAATGAACTGACTACTATTCCTGTTTTTTTCCAAGTGAATCAATTTTCAATGTTTTCAAATAAACAAAGCCTATTGACTTGAAGTCAAAATAAATTTGTTACATTCACACAGCACGTAACTTATTCACGTTTGTGACAATTAATTTCTCGTTTTTTTTGTACAGTTAAACGTTTGCGCTTACAACGAACCCTACAGTTTTGACAGATGTTTTGAACAATTTTAAATTGAAACATTTTGCTTTTCAAGAATTAGTGATAATTGTTAATCAACTTGGATGTAGACTAGTTTTCTTGTAATTTAATTGCAATTTAATGTCAATTGGAACACGTTCTTTTAATCGTAACGATGCGAAACAAGCTACTTGATGAAATTTGACGTATGATTAGCAAGAAGGGCTTTGGAATAAAAAGACTGGAGAAATGTTTTAGCTGTGACATAATTGGAATGTTTGGGGGGGGGAGAGATTAAAAGTGTGCTCGTGTGTAATGGGCATCGGTAGGGGGACGTTACACTGATTGAACGAAAGCGATTGTTGATAGACAATGGGTTTTTGTGTCAAAATCAATAACAACTTCACTTTACCTATAATAAAATATGTGTAATTGGAAGTTGTTTTTGTAGTTACTTTTTGGAAAAAAATTATTAAATTAATTGAACTTTATTATTGTATCAATAATAATTGTAATAATTGTAATAATAATAATAATAACAATATTATTATTAATAACAATAATAACAACAATAATAATAATAATAACAATAATATTAATAATAATATTAATATTATTAATAATAATAATAATAATAATAATAATGATAATAATAATAATAACAATAATAATAATGACAATAATAATAACAACAATAATAATAATAATAAAAAAAACAATAATAATAATAAAAACAATAATAATAATAAAAACAATAATAATAATAATAATAATAATAATAATAATAATAATAACAGTAATAATAATAATAATAATAATAATAATAATAATAATAATAATAACAGTAATAATAATATCAATAATAATAATAATAACAATAATAATAATAATAATTTAAATGATTACTTAGAATGACATTTAAAAAAATAAAAATATGTGACATTAGGTTTGCGTTGTCCAAAATGTATTTGTCCAAAAAATTGACGTTTGAAAAGATATTTTCATCATTTCCACTTGGCTCTAACATGACTTATTTCAGAAAAGAAACTATTTTGCTGCAGTCAAGTTATCAACAACCAAAGATTGCTATAATAATAATTATAATAAAACCAAATGTTCAGCTATTGGGACCAATTTGCATAAAACACAATTCTGGTTTAAAATTAGTATTTAAACAAACACTATCAACATGTTATATATATATATATATATATATATATATATATATATATATATATATATATATATATATATATGTGTATATATATATGTAGGCTTTAATACACTACACTAGAGGTATATTCAGCATATACATAAATAAACACAGAAAAAATATTAATTAAAAATCAATAAATTCAAAATTTATATATATAAACCGTAACTGGTTTATTCGATTATTAGATAACCCTATCCTATTATCATAGTAAATCCACTGTGGCCAGTCTCATATCTAGTTGAGAGAGAAGAAGGATTTGAACGTAGAATTAGCAGGGTAGACCCTTTTGAAGAAGGTACACATTGTTAAAGAAACAACAAGCAAATGACAATTCAGCAAACTACAACGATTTTGATGACAGGAATTTTTGGTTGGTGACGTGGTCACCTCTTCATTATTTCCTATATTTATACATGTAGAACGATCGATTTCGATGGCTTGACAAGCGTAGACAAACGTGGAAGAATAACAAAGTTTCTTGGCTGGTAGACGGCATCCTTGTGACGTCGCCACTGTTCGCAAAGATTGGCGAGGCCGCCTGATTTTTTGTCAGGGTTATCTCCCTTAGCCCGAAGGGCTACATATGATAAACGTATACCTTTAGATACCTTTTTTAAGTATCCTGGGTGTATGTTCGCACCCACCGCCGTAGCGGAAGCCCAGTTATGGCGCTGTGGACTCGGACCCTGCTGTTGTTAGTCTAGATGCCTAGGGGCACCTAGTCCAGGATGCACCACGTGGAGGACTAACAGTCAGGAATATTACCATCATTGGAAATTGAGACTTTATAAGTATTACTCAAATCCTCAGGATCATTAGCATCTAAAAGGTGATGACAGGAATGAATGTTAACAAAACAAAAAATTGGTTTTTTTCTATTTACACTACGTGTGAATAGTTTGAGACAGGAAACGCGCATGCCTTTAAGCAGTGGACGCTTTTGGCGAGGCCGAATGCGGTCCCACATTGAGTGGGTCGGTGGTGGGGGCATCGAACCCACATTCGAATCCGAGCGCATCTAAAATATCGTTCAATTTTCGATATACAGAACGTGGATTGTACCAAAACGCAATATTAAATATATTGGTTGACAATTTTCAATGCTAAGTTGAACACAGACAAAAGTGGATACAAAATATGCATATTTAAAGACAGAAAAAAATAAAAAATCAATTTTTGCCAAATGAAAGTGCAAAAAGTGAAAATGGTTAATGTTACATAGCACTTCCATTGGCATAGGGATGCTAGTGATCCTGAAGATTTGACTATTGCTTATGAAGTCTCAAATTCCAACAATAGGTGATATTCCTGACTGTTTTTTTTCTACAGTGTTTATAGGCATCTAGATTGATAACAGCACGGACCGAGTGCACAGCGGCAGCAACTTTGAATGAAGGTGTTATTTATGACTATCGTCTCAATGCGCTATAATTAGGTTTTATACTTTCAAGAATCTTGGATATCTTAAGGTACATGTATGTAATCGTTGACAAAAAGTCAAGTAATCTTGTTAAGGATGCCTTTCGCCAGTGAATAAACTTCATTGTTGTTATATTTATGAAGCTGTACGACTTGATCTGTACGAAGATGGAAATAAAAGAGAGGCGACTACGTCACAAACCACAACGAATTATTATAATTATGCTACTAATGTCTTTTCAATAAAAAAATGTTGTTTTTTTAGGAAAACTGTAATTAGGTTGATTATTATGTGCAAGTTTTGATAGAACAAATTAGCCTCTACAAGTTTTTTTATTCAGAGAACTGTAATTAGGACAATATGACTATTGTATGATATTTTTAAAATTGTTGTTTTTATTTTATACACATAATGCATTGTTATGCATTATTATTTGTTGTACTTGCTCATCTTATTGTTTCAACGTTGTGCACAACACATTCGTACATGAAAAACAACGACGAAGGCCCTAAACTCGCATGCGCTGAAGTCCCACTACGGGCACTCAAATGCGGATCATTGCCTAGTGACAAATACTTTCCGTATAGTAATCAAGTAGAGAAAACTAAAATATTAAATTATTATATGATAGATGAACAAGCTTCTGTCAAAATCAATGTAGTATAATGCATTTGATTTTGTGACATTATTTAATTATATAAAGTACATATATCTCAGTTGTACGAAAACATTCTTTTAATCATTATTATTTTACAAGTATTAATAAAATATTTTATAAAAACTAACATTTTATACCAATAATATAACATAATATAAGTTGGTGGCGGAGTCACCGCTTCATTGATTTCAATTTTGACTAGCTTCTCGAATTCCTATGCGAAACGTTTCTTGGTTAGAAGACCGCATCTTTAAGACGATACCAGAGTTGACAGGGCGATGTTCTATAGGGTTGACGCCGGTTGACGGATCCACAAACCAGGTATTTCAACCTTTTAAGCATCTTGGGTATATGCTGGCACCGGTTCACTGAACGGGAATCTAGCGGAAGCCCAGTTATACCGATGTGCACTCGGACCCTGCTGTTATTAGTCTAGATATCTAAGGGCACTTAGTCCAGGATGCACTACGCGGAGGACGAACAGTCAGGAAATTGAGACTTTATAAGCGTTAATTAGATCCTCAGAATCATTAACATCTAACATCGTTATAAAATTCTAATTTGGGTCAAAAACAAGACAGTTTGAAAAATTGACAAATAAACAAATTAGTTTTTAAAAATAAATTATTTTATAAAATACATATATAAAAAATAGACAATAAAAATTATACATTTTTAATATTTATAGCTTTCTAGAATTTTTTTTATATATCGTTAAATGTAGGGGTCGGTACGTATTTTAACCCAATATTGTGGAATTTCATATTGCATTGCATAATTAATTTTCTTAATTGAACATTTTTATTTCTCAAACCATCATATTTTAAAATGATTTAAAAAAATTACAATTATATTATGGTTTGTGTTGTCTGGGATTTTACATTTTATTTGACTAAAAATAATAAAAATTAAGTTATCTTTTTAAAACATAAACTTGAGTATTGGTTTTGTTAATTGTTTACTGCCGTAGAGCATCACATCGAGGTTAGGCATGAAATATATCATAGAAGATTTTACTAATCTTAATACTGCTATCTTAAACTATGCAGTATAAATTATTCGTTTTTGTTACACTATTTAATTATATAAAGCACATGTAGCTTGTATTAAAACATTCTTTAAACATTATTTTACATGTATTGGTAAAATATTTTATAAAAACAAATATTTTATACCAATGTCATATTATAAAATGGCAATTTAGGTTACATTAAAAAATCTGCAAAGTAATAAACGTTACCTAAACTTTTTAAAATATATAATTTTTGTTATCTGTTTTTATATATGTTTATTTACAAATCTTATAACATAATTTATTTTTAGAAAACTAATTTGCTTGTTTTTTAGTTTTTTAAATGTTAACATTCTTGTTTCTGACCTCAAATTGGAATTTTATAATATGACATTGGTATAAAATGTTAGTTTATGTAAAATATTTGACTAATACTTGTAAGATCATGTTAAAGGAATGCTTTAGAATATGTAAATAAACATTATCACAAAAACGAATCATTGATTTTGACAGCAGCTTGCTTATATATTTATTTTTTCAACTCCGGTTTAGGAAGGAGGAGGGTTATAGTGCAAAATTAGTAACTTGGCGTTAAAATAAAAGCGTAATAAAAGAATAATGCTCAAGAAACAATAACGTTTACTTATCAATTTTTGACAAGTAAGATTCATTTCATTCATTTTGGTTGGTGACGTGGTAACCTCTTCATTATTTCCCATATTTATACGACATGTAGAACGATTGATTTCGATGGCTTGACAAGCGTAGACAAACGTGGAAAAATAACAAAGTTTCTTGGCTGGTAGACGGCATCCTTGTGACGTCGCCACTGTTCGCAAAGATTAACGAGGCCGCCTGATTTTTTGTCAGGGTTATCTCTCTTAGCCCAAGGGCTACATATGATAAACGTATACCTTTAGATACCTTTTAAGTATCCTGGGTGTATGTTCGCACCCACCCGCCGTAGCGGAAGCCCAGTTATACCGCTGTGCACTCGGACCCTGCTGTTATTAGTCTAGATGCCTAGGGGCACCTAGTCCAGGATGCACCACGTGGAGGACTAACAGTCAGGAATATCACCATCATTGAAAATTGAGACTTTATAAGCATTACTCAAATCCTCAGGATCATTAGCATCCCAACAGTAAGAGTTTGTAAATACAGTTGGCAGACCACAGAAAACTTGACTATTCGGGAAGATCATGTTGACATGAATGTTTTATGGGGCAGGGGGCCGGATCAAACAAAACGTTTGGCACAATATTGAATTATGCGACTTTGTCATTGTTTCTTGCTACAACTGTTATCTTGTTGCGCCGATGCTTCTTTTTAAAGCAAAAGGGCTTTGTAATAATAATACTAATAATGTGTTCAAACTGCATCAAAGAAGTGAAAGCAGAATGGAGCGTCAAACTCGGAAGGCAGTTTATTGAAAGTATGGAACAATTTTGTTGTCTTGTGTGTTTTTCCAACAACAAACAAATATACGAACAAAAAGTCAATTATTTAATTCACTTTATATGCACACATTCTAATACTGATTATAAGTGCTTCAAAATACACTATTGTTAATTCAAAACAACGGTGTTAGTATGCGACATTTACATAATAGGGGAGAGGAATAGGACATTCTTATTTTATTTAATTTTTAATGCACAAAGACAGTCATGTTTTAAAAACAAATTTAGACATGTCAGGTTTATCATATAAGAACATGAATTATTACTATTGTCATTATGGCGTCATGTCTTTTTATACTGTCGCAATTTCCTCAATAAAAAAACAATTCACTAATTTGACGTAGGATGACAATAAACGGTGAATAGTTTTAAATGATATTTGATGCCTAAATGAAGCAAATCAGTTGTTTTGATTCGACATTTTGTATTTTCAATTATTTTTGTTGTAATTGGTCCTAGCGGTACAGCGCTCGACTTGGACCTGGATGGTATCGGGGTTCGAATGCCGCCGACCCATTGAATGCGTTTACGTTCGACGCGCAAATGTCCACTGCTGAAGGATGCGCTTTACGTTCTACAATTGTGTCTATTCAGTTCATCGTGAAACGATCTATATTTTGCTTAATTTGGCAATTCGTTTACCGATTTCGTTAGTCCAGTTTGCATGATGATGTTTTATCGTGACAGTGCTCGATTTATACCGCTGTAATTCGGTCCCTACTATTATTAATCTAGATGCCTATGAACACTTAGTCCAGGATCTACCACGTGGAGGAGGAACAGTTAAGAATATCCCTATTATTGGAATTTGAGACTTTATAAGCGGTACTCAAATCCTCACGATGATCAGTATCCATTGTATCAGACATTGGTATGAAGTGATCGTTTATTAACTTTTAATAACAGCAAATATACGAAAATCATGTTGCGAAATGTCAACTCCGTATTGAACACTGTTGAGTTCATACTATAAATGAAGCATTTTTTGAGCAGTAGATATTTTAGCGAAGCCGAACGCGTCGTGGAAATCGAATCCATATCTACTTAGGTTTGAGGCGAGCAATATACCGCTAGGCTATTCCAGCAAATGAAGTTTCTTAGCTAGAAGTGCTTCTTTGCGACAAGACGATTTTCTTTGAGGAAATTGGGGTTTGACATCGGTTGACAGATCCACAATGCTAGCCGGCTACAAATCTAGACATGTCAAAGGTTTATCATATAAAGACATGAATTTATTACTATTGTCATTATGGCGTACCGCATCTTTTAGCACTGTCGCAATTTCCTCAATAAAAAAAAACAATTCACTAATTTGACATTTAGGATGACAATAAACGGTGAATAGTTTTTAAAATGATATTTGATGCCTAAATGAAACAAATCAAGTTGTTTTTGATTCGACATTTTTGTATTTTCAATTATTTTTTGTTGTAATGTGGTCTAGCGGTACAGCGCTCGACTTGGACCTGGGTGGGCATCGGGGTTCGAATGCCACCGCCGACCCATTGAATGCACGTTTACGTTCGGCTTTGCGCAAATGTCCACTGCTGAAGGATGCGCTTTACGTTCTACAATTGTGTCCTATTCACTTCATCATTAGGAAACAATTTATATTTTGCTTAATTTAGCAATTCGTTTACCGATTTCGTTAGTCCAGTTTGCACGATGATGTTTTATCGTGACTGGTCTTGATTTGTTGTTACGAACTATGTACCGGGGTAGTCTACCAATACAATACTCGATTTGGACTTGGGTGGGCATGGGTACGAATCCTACCATTGGCCCACTAAATGCGGGCTCACGTTCGGCTTTGCTAAAATATCCACTGTTGAAAGGTACATTTCTCGTAAAACATTTAAAGTAGCAAAACGTGCGCAAATAACTAAAGACTAAGTATTGTCAATGAACGGAGTATTGGATTTGATAATCATTAAAAATTTATGTATGAGCTTGAAAGCAATTTTTTAATTAGGGTTTTTTCTAATTATGGTTTAATTTCAAACACTTTTTATACCAAATTTAAATTCTTAAATTTTTTTTTTATTTCAAATTAAAACGCTTAATATGATTTGTAAAATTAATTTTATTCAGTTGATAACATACAGTCAGCTGTTCATTGTTGATTTTGAAGATTTGAGTAATGATTTTAAAGTTTCAATTTCCAATGATGGCGATATTCCTGACTGTTCTTCCTCTACGTGGTGCATCCTGAATCAGATTCTCATAGGCACGTATACTAATAACAGCTGGGACTAAGGGTACAGTTGTATAACTGGGTTTCCACTTTGGTGGATGAGTGCAAGTATATACTCAGGGTATTTAAAAGATATCTTAAAATGTACATATACCATTGGTAGCCGTTGGGCTAAGGGAGATAATTTCGACAAAATCTTTGCGAGCAGCGGCGCCATCACAAGGATGCCGTCTATTAACCGAAAAAACTTCGTTATACTTCTACCTTTGTTATTCGCTTGTCAAGTCATCGAAGTCGATCTTTTGATATGTCGTACAAATATAGAAATAATGAAGAGGCGATGACACATCATCAACCAAAATAAAATGAATTCAGACGACAACTTTATTTGTATTTTATTCAGGTTTGTTTTTAAAAATGGACAAAATAAAATTGAAGAAAAGGAGTGCATGTACATGCTGTCCACCACATTTATGGGCGACAAATGTATCAATTTTGTAAGGAACCCCTTTTGTAAGAAAAATTATAATTTAAAAAATATCTAATATTTTTTTGTTTTATATTGATTTCCACTGATAATATACAGTTTGACCCTCATTTGACAACTGGTAATGTGGCCCCTTTGGACAGCCGCCCAATACACTCGACCTTGAAGCAACCACATGGCGATTGTTCAATTGAATCGGATGTTTTGAAAAATTGCACGTCACCAAGTGAGTTTCATTTCTGTAGCATGTCGATAAATCCTTAAATTTCAATTTTTTGTTTTAATTTCGGTTGGCATGAGTTCGATTCCCACTACTGGCACCAAATGTGGGCTTGGTCAAATGTCCACTACTGATAGTAGTAAAAATAATTAAAAAATAGATAAAACTTTAAAATATGTTTTTAATATAGTAAATAAAGTCAAATATAATATGGACTATCAGGAATTAAGGTTAATTATTTTTTAAAGTTTTTAATATACAAAAATATTAACATTTATGAGGAGTTTCTAAATGAATAACATTTAAATGTGGGAATGGCAATATATACGTACATATTAAGTTAATTAGGTAAAACAATTATGCAACAATAATTTTAAACGATTTTACAAGTGCTTACAGAACCTATTATTTTATTATTATTTTTATGTTTGCTACTTTGAAT
Source organism: Cardicola forsteri (assembly GCA_025895645.1). NCBI lineage: Eukaryota > Metazoa > Platyhelminthes > Trematoda > Strigeidida > Aporocotylidae > Cardicola > Cardicola forsteri. The sequence continues at coordinate 39,673 of JAKXYG010000010.1, read as the reverse complement.
GTTTTACGAGAAACACCTTTCAGCAGTGGGCAATTAGCGAAGCCGAACGTGGGCCCGCATTTTAGTGCCGGCGATGGGATTTGAACTCTCATGTTCACCGAGGTCCGAATTCGGGCGCTGTACCGCTAGACCACTCCGATTTTTTATTAGTATTGATAAAGTGATGTTTGAATAGTAAGTGTACAACTCTCGCAACAATTATGCAAAAGTGATTATTAAACTAAAACCTCTCTAGCAACTACATAGCATACAAGAGAAACGTCACTTTAACTATAAAATATACATTACTATATAATAATTGAAAAAAAAAACTATAATTATATATACATATATATTGTAAGTAAAAAAAAAGTATAAAATGTCAACTGGTGCAAAATTGAAAATTGAGTAAAATGATTAACATGATTTATAAAGACAACTATTAACAAAAATACGGATTACATAAAATTTTTCAGTTACCAAATGATTAAAGATATTAGAAAGTTTAAAAAATTTAATAATCTATGTGATCGCCTTTCTTTTGAACAACCTGATCCGGGCGTTTTGGAATGCTGTCGATGAGACTGTTGATATATTCTTGTTTCATCTCGTATTGCATAACAAACCGAATACGTTCACATAAATTTGCAATTTCGGTATGCTTATTGATGTTGCGCTTTAGCATACTGTAAAAATTTAAATAACATTGATATCCGGGCTGTTAGGTGGTAATTGAGTAAAAGATAGCTTTTTTGATTTTAGCCCCTCTACTGTCTAAACGTAAATATAAAGCAAATATAGTGAACTTTGATAAATATGACGTTACCTTTTAGGACGTATGACATAGAGCATTGTCCTGAAAAACAGTAGTAATCCCCGTATAAGTGTGTTGCATTTCATAATGAAAAACATCCTTCATAACTGAAATAAATTTTTCACTATTTAAGGTATCAGATACAATTCTTTATTTGATAGGTTGATTATACTTAATACCAAACCAACATTACTTGTCGAGGGTGGGCTTTCTTTCTAACAACCGGTAGTGAATGTTTTTGAAAACTCGAGCCACACAACACTTTGCTTTTAAAGCCAAATGGTTTGTCCCGAATCATTGTCTCATTAGCAAAGTATACGGAACGGCAATAACATAAGTGTCGTTCACTCCATAGTTTACAAAAGGCTAATCTATTATCCTTTTGTTTTTTGGTAATAAATGACTTAACCTTTGGTGATTGTAGAGTTAAACCAGATTCGATTGCTCTGTTTCTTATAGTGGAATAAGTAAAATTGTTTAAACTATTATTTTGGTTTCTGAAATAGTTTTACGATAATTTTGTTAACTCTATAACAATTCTTTAATCATCTGTACTTGTTGTTACACGTTTTCTTTCAATATTATCATAATTTCGTGGTTTTTGACCGTTAATAATCCGATAAATTGTTGAAAGGTAACTCTGTATAAATCTGCCAATTTTTTGGGTGAAAATCCTTCATTTTTTAATTTTTTAATGACACGATATTCGTTTTCAGTAAAATGAAAACATTTTTTATCACTACTGTCCATTTCACAAACGATGCTATCAGAAAGCAATTAATTACCGGATGAGCGGAATTTAAGGTTAAATGTAAATAATAAATTATTCGATTTGTTTTTAAATTTTTATTTAAAATTTTTAAAAAATATTTTTATTTATATAGATTAGAATAATTAAATGTTTATTTTAATAATTACTATAACATCACGATCAGGGCAGATTTGAATGTTCGTTTAACATCAATTTTAAGGATTAGTTACTGTTTATTTTTAATAAAATTAAACACAAAATAATAATAGCTAATTATTATAAAAAATTATGTAACTTCAACTTATTATCCACGTTTATATAGAAGTAGCTTTTAAAATATGCCATTTTGGCCCACTCATCATTTTAAATAAATATTTCTAAGTATATATAAATGAACTATTAAGTACTTGACATTATTTTTAATTCTCAATATTTATTTTTACAAAAAAACAATTGGACATAACAGATTAACTTAGATTTAATACTTTTGTAATTGTTTGCATTAATTTTTGAAATGGCTGTAGATCTGCCTAATATGCTTAAGTCATGTTATTGAATTGAATTGAGTTCATACTATAAATGAAGCATTTTTTTGAGCAGTAGATATTTTAGCGAAGCCGAACGCGTCGTGGAAATCGAATCCATATCTACTTAGGTTCGAGGCGAGCAATATACCGCTAGGCTATTCCAAACATAAATGAAGTTTCTTAGCTAAAGTCCCGCTTTGCGACAAGACGATTTTCTTTTGAGGAAATTGGGGTTTGACATCGGTTGACAGATCCACAATGCTAGCCGGCTACAAATCTAGACATGTCAGGTTTATCATATAAGAACATGAATTATTACTATTGTCATTATGGCGTACACGTCTTTTTATACTGTCGCAATTTCCTCAATAAAAAAACAATTCACTAATTTGACATTTAGGATGACAATAAACGGTGAATAGTTTTTAAAATGATATTTGATGCCTAAATGAAACAAATCAAGTTGTTTTTGATTCGACATTTTGTATTTTCAATTATTTTTTGTTGTAATGTGGTCTAGCGGTACAGCGCTCGACTTGGACCTGGGTGGGCATCGGGGTTCGAATGCCACCGCCGACCCATTGAATGCACGTTTACGTTCGGCTTTGCGCAAATGTCCACTGCTGAAGGATGCGCTTTACGTTCTACAATTGTGTCCTATTCACTTCATCATTAGGAAACGATCTATATTTTGCTTAATTTAGCAATTCGTTTACCGATTTCGTTAGTCCAGTTTGCATGATGATGTTTTATCGTGACAGTGCTCGATTTATACCGCTGTGAATTCGGTCCCTACTATTATTAATCTAGATGCCTATGAACACTTAGTCCAGGATCTACCACGTGGAGGAGGAACAGTTAAGAAATCCTCCCTATTATTGGAATTTGATGAGACTTTATAATGGTACTCAAATCCTCACGATGATCAGTATCCATTGTATCAGACATTGGTATGAAGTGATCGTTTATTAACTTTTAATAACAACAAATATACGAAAATCATGTTGTTTGAAATGTCAACTCCGTATTGAACACTGTTGATTCATGCCACTGGTTATGTAAAAGCAAACTCGTGTTTCAATTACGTCACCTAGTTGTCCGTATGTTTTTTCTTTAGACAAGGGTCAATTTTAAATATTTCATGTTAAAATAGTCTTAATTCGTGGTGTAAACATCTACATTTTAAAATGTAAATTTGTTATTGCAGAAAATTGATACTTTTCAACCTAATTCATGGTACAATATATCTTTACAACTTTTTAACAAATGCCCATTTGAAAAAATGGAGCAAACCAATTGAGGAAAAGGCATACATACTTCTATAGTTTTCTGCCTACCCATCGGACTATCGATTGCCAGTCTCATGCCTCCATAAGTTAGACCGCTGTTGGACAAGTGGGGCTATGTAAAAGCAAACTTTTGTCTAAATTATTTCTTATAGTTGTCTACATTTATTAAAAATTTTGAGGGTTAATTTTAAATATTTTATATTAAACTCGGCTCAAAATAATCGACAGAGTTATCTCCCTTAGGCCAACATCTAGATATGGTATTCGTATACCTTAAGGTACCTTTTAAGTATCCTGGGTATATATTTGCACCAACTTGTTCAAGTGGAAGTCTAGTTACGCCGCTGTGCACTTTACTTCTGCTTGTTGTTAGTCCAGATGTCTGTTGGCACCTAATCCAGGATGCGCTGCATGGAGGAAGAACAGTCAGGAATTTAAGACTTTATAAGCATTATTCAAATCGCTTAGATTATGTAAAAACAAACTCGGTTTTAAGTTATTTCCGAGTTAATTTTTTATATTATAATCAGCTCAAAACAATTGATTGTTGACTAATTCCCCCCTATTTAATAATTTTGTTCGTGTGTGTGTCTGTGAAAGAAAAGTAAAGCTTAATTAATATTTGTTTTACATGACATTTAAAAAAGATTTTTACAAAACGTTTGTCATTTTTGACAATAAACGTTTATAAATAATAACCATTTAGACACTTGATTTTGCTTTAATTTGTATAAAATGGCCATTTTTTAATTTGTTTTGGTTGCTACTGGTTGAATGCTTTCAGGGCAATGTTGCTTTTCAGCAAGTGGATGAGGCCCCGAATTTAGTGTCGGCGGTGGTACTCAAACTGGGGTTCGAGCCTAGCGCTGTAGCACTAAACCACTCTACTATTTTCCATATTTTATCTACTGTTAAAAAAGCAATAGATGTATCCAAACAAGGTTTATAGCATTTGGGCAAATGGCGGAATGCAGCCATATTGGTTTTAAAGCTCATCATTGTTGACATCCAATTCGGCTTATCTGTTTGATCTACTTATTTATTTGGTTGTTACTGCTTGTTTTGATGGAAGACAATATTTTTAGCAAGTGCTCATTTAGCGACGTTGAGTGAGGGCCCGAATTTAGTGCCGGCGGTGGCACTCGAACCCAGGTTTGAGTCTAGCGCAGTACCACTAGACATAATTAGTTTTTAAACAGTACTTGTGAGTTATATTTATCTACTACGTAATTATAGTTGAAAGAATTCATATATTTGTGAATAATGTTCTGTGCTTTGATACAATGCGGGGGTGGTTTGGCGGTAGAGCACTCGGCTTGGACTTGGTGGATATGAGGGTTTGAATCCCACTACCGATCCACTAGAGGCGGACCTACGCTTGGCTTCGCTAAACAATGTCAACTGTTGAAAGGCATGCTTCCATCATATTGCATTCTCGTCTATTTATATTTTCAAGGTCCCGCCTATTTAAACATTTCCCTGACTGCATTTGGCTACGGCTCCCAGTCGGAATGGAAACATTTGGGCTCATCGCCGTTAGCCAGACGCTCGTCGCAAACCAACTCGAGGCATGTCGAAGGAGACGAAACAGGACACGACGATTCCGTTTTGTCGCTCAACAATTTGTCCGACGATGATGTCAACAGGAATTGTGGCGCTTCAGAATTGTTCACAGTGAACGGCGACGTCGAAGATGTATCCGGTCAACATAGAGAACATTCCCAGTCAAATGACGTAATAATAGGTGTGTGTGTGTGTACACTTGACACGTACATTTGTGGGTGATGAAAAATAAGTTGGTTTTTTTTTAATTTAAAAATGACCTTGCTACAATTTTAATGTGCTACATTAATTTACATCTTTTTATAAATCATTTTAAGTTTGTAGCATATCTACGTATCCACCCCCCCACCAATGACAAAGGTATTCGTAACAATAGTAATTATTTAAAATTAATAATAATAATGTTGTATGCAATTGTCTACAAAGTTAAATTTAGATTACATTCACACACAACATGAATTTACAGAATGATGTTTAATTTCACACACGTAAATTACTTGATCAAAACAAAGAACATTGTGAATTACTCTCAATGCATTCTGCTCGCACTGACAGGATTCAACTTGCGTTGCATTGTGCCTGTGCATGTGTGTGTGTGTGTGAATGCAATGTTTCTGCTTTCTCAACTGTCTATTGTTTAGTTGTGTACTTTAGACAATACATAAAACAACTCATTTTCTTTGCAATATTCTCGTTGCCATCAGATAGTTTTCTTTTCACATGTATTCTTGGTGTACAAGACACACAAACTCTGTTAGTCGGCCTAAGTTACTATATAATTTGTTTGTTTGTTCCATTGTTTAGACAATAAGATAATCATCTGGTAGATAAATTCGCAACATAGCATGTAGAGAAAGATTATTCTCAGCAAGACGTGTTATGTGTTTCTAGACAAGAGCCTTATTGTCAGCGATGGTGTTCTGCAGAAATAAACTTGAACAACTGATTTCTAGGGACGCTAATGATCCCGATGATTTGAATAATACTTACAATTTTTGTGACTGTTTGTCTTCCACGTGGTGCATTCTGGACTAGGTGCCTCTAGGCATCTAGACTAATAACAGGAGTGACCGAGTGCACAGCAATATAACGGGGTTTTCGTTACGGCGAGTGGGTGCGAGCATAAACCCAGGATAGTTAAAAGGCATCTTAATATATACGTATACGTAGCCGTTGGGCTAAGGGAGATGACCTTGACAAAAAATCAGGCTACCTCGTCAATCTTTGCGAACAGTACCACCGTTTATTGGCCAAGATATTTCGGTTTTTTTTGTACTCAGATGTACATTTGTAGCACTATAGTTGCATTAGTTTAGGTGATTAGGTTTTTCTTGTCCAGAATGTGCAACGTGGATGTAACAGTTATTGGATATTGATAATTGATGATTTGTAAGGATTGACATTCCTCTTTAATGAGTTTATAAATTTAGTGTTATTTAAATCATTACTAATCGAATTTTATTTTGATGGTTTCCTGTTCTTAATTAAAAAAAATATTACTGCAAATAATAATAATAATAATAATAATAATAATAATATTATGATAATATTATTGTTAAAATTTTCATTTTATTGAATATTCACCCAATGTGTTCATTTTAATAGTTTAGTGCAACATTGAAATTTATTTATTTATTTGACATTTTTATCAATTTTGAATTGTTCTTCAATTTTTTAATCGATTATTTTTTCGATAAAGTGTGGTATTATACAAGTTTATTTGTTTAAAAAATATCCATCTTTTTAGAATTACTTTCTAATATATATGTAATGACGTTTTATTTGGAATATTTTTGTACTTTTTTTAAGGTGCTTCTTTCTTTCAAAGGTAACTAATGACAAAATTGTAAATGTTATTTGGCAAACAAACGCTTAATGTGATTTTAATTGTCTATTTTTCAACGACTGGCATTACTACTTTTATATTACGTAAAATTGTCTATAAGTAGTATCGTGATTTAATTTAAAATATACCACACCTCACAATTGGTAAACATTTACAATGCGATCAAACTTTGTCTTGTATCTGGAACATCCAGTTTCTTGCTCATTTTGTCGTTACATAGTGACCGAAAATGCAACAAGCCTCCAACCCCAAATAAAAATAAGCAGTACCGATAAAAATGTCGTTACCACCACTGATCCTTCTTACATTGGTTGCCATGACAACAACAATGAACCGACTCAAGGCACCACTTCGAGTCAATTCACCAAGGTAGTCAATGCCATTCAATCAAATTCGCCACCAATTAAACGCAAAAATTCCGCTTCAATCATCAAGGCCAAGGCAGCCAAATTGTATACACCCACGCTTATTATGCCGCCCACCCGATTGGCTAAAACGCCCCAACTACAAACGTTGAGTTTGGTTATGGAAGAGTCCAACGGAGGCGAACTTGGCCTACCACCAACTTTGCGAATTTCTACATCGACCAATAATTTGTATCAGGTTGTGGAAGAAGGTCACGTCAGCGCCGATTCGAATCTTCAGAAGGACATAGAACGCATTGCCACTTTGTTTGAGCACGTGCAACTGTTTACTGCAAAATTGTCAACAATAATTGAAAAAACAAAGGCAGCGTTGGAACAAGAACATGTTGGTGATAATGGTGACGTTAAAGAGGGTATGTGTATGTTATTATTACTGCTCTAAACGTTTTACTGGAAATGGGATGCTAATAATCCTGAGATTTTGAGTAATACTTATAAATGATGGTAATATTCGTGATTGTTTTTTCTCCATGTGGTGCATCCTGGACTGGATGCCCATAGGCATCTAGATTAATAACAGCAGGGTCCGAGTGCACAGCGGTATAACTGGGCTTCCGCTACGGTGGGTGGGTACTTAAAAGGTATTTTAAGCTATACGTATACTATACGTAACCGTTAGGAGATAATTCTGACAAAATATCAAGTGGCTTCGTCTATTTTTACGAACAATGGTGCCAAGAAACTTCGTTATTTTTCTACATTTGTTACGCTTATCAAGCCATCGAAGTCGATCGTTTTATATGCCGGAGTGGTCTAGCGGTACAGCGCTCGAATTCGCACCTCGGTGGACAAGGGTTCGAATCCCATCACCGGCACTAAAATGCGGGTCCACGTTCGGCTTCGCTAAAATGTCTACTGCTGAAAGATGTTTTTCGCAAAACATTCAAAGTAGCAAACATAAAATAAAATAATAAATAAATGATAAAAATTAATACGGAAAATAATAAAGAGGTGATCACGTCGCAGACCAAGATGAATGAATGAACGAATGTTTTACGGCAAACATTTTTTAATAGTGCACACTTGAGCGAAACCGAAGTTATGTGCCATTTTTATATTAACTTTTAATTTCTTTGTGTTATTCAGTAGTTAAAAATGAACTTTGACCTGTTTCCGTCATTCCGACCAAACAGTTGTGACAAGTTTAAGTTTTTTTGCACAAATGACTGATAATAGAGTTGAAAATAGGACAACTATACAACCACTGACAAACATACAATCAATTGAAGACGGAACATTATATCAATTATTATTTAAAAAGTAAAACACTAGAGTTGGTTGTTGGATGTAAATTGAAATTGGAGGGATAAATAAAGTTTCTCGGCTAGATGACCGCTTTCTTGCGACGACGTCGTCAATGTTTACAGGAATTGACGGTGCAATCGTTTTAGGATTGACGCCGGTTGACGGATTCACTAGCCTAACCGACTATATATGGTAGATGGTTACTTTGAGATATCTTTTAAGCATCTTGGGTGTATACTAGCATCCATTCCACTGAACGGGAATCCAGTGTTAGCCCAGTTATACCGCTGCGCACTCGGTTTCTGCTGTTATTAGTCTAGGTGCTTGTTGGAGTAGGTTCTTTCTCCATGACCTTCGCTATGTCAAAGATATCACTGGGGTCAAACACAATTAATTTTTTTCGAGTCATATTAAAATTATCAGATTTGTTTGTAGAGTAATACATGTACTTGGTCTGAGTCAACTGTACGGTTGTGTCATTGTCAGTGTTTGATTTTAATCGTCAAGTAGCGAAGTGGCGTAGCGGTCGACTCGAATTTGACTGAGCATTGGAGTTGGATTCCTGCCACCGGCACCTGTTCGATTTGACTAGTATGTCTATTGGCTGTCTTGTATTTAAAGCTGAAATTTTTGAAAAGTGAATCATGTATCGGGGTGGTCTCAGCGGTACAGCGCTCAACTCGAAACTTGGTGGATATGGATTTGATTTCCACTACCGGCACCAAATGTGGGCCCCTATTCGGTTTATCACAAATGTCCACTGCTGAAAGATGTTTCTCTTAAAACATTTAAATTATCAAAAATATAATAATAATAATAATAAAAATATTAGTAATATTAGTAAATAATAATAATAATAATAATAATAATAATAGTAATAATAATAATAATAATAATAATAATAATAATAATAATAATAATAAATAATAATAATAATAATAATAGTAATAATACTTAATAATAATAATATAATAATAATAATAATAATAATAATAATAATAGTAATAATAATAATAATAATAATAATAATAATAATAATAATAATAATAATAATATAATAATAATAATAATAATAATAATAATAATAATAATAATAATAATAATAATAATAATATAATAATAATAATAATAATAATAATAATAATAATAATAATAATAATAATATAATATATAATATACATAATAATAATAATAATAATAATAATAAATAATAATAATAATAATAATATAATAATAGTAATAATAATAATATAGTAGTCCTAGCACCTTCAATTCGGACAGCAGTGGGCGGCTGGTTCAGGTCCATCACCGGCCCACTGTGTAGGCGTTATTACTTCTATAATGTCCACTGTGAAAGATGTTTCTTGTAAAACATTCAAAGTAGCAAACAAAAATAATAAAATAAAATAAAATAATAACAATAATAATAATATAATGTTGGTTTCTGTAGTCAATTTGGAAGCTGTTCACACCGCACTGGGTCATGCCCAATTGCTGGTTTCGACCAATTTGTCAACTTTTGAAAAGTTGTGCACCTCATTTCTCACTTTTCATTCGCAATCAACCAATCACAATCATCAACAGCATGTTCCAATCAAATGTGACTTGGAAGGTTATTGGGCTTTGATTATGTTGCAGTTCAACCGATTTAAGAGTCGTTTCGACCAATTGCAAGGCTGGAATGGTCAAGATTTCCAATTTCTCCAAACCGAACTGGATAATGTCATTCAAAATGACTTGAAGCAGGAACATCGGTCGAATTCATTCGATACGTTGACTGGAGTAAGTGGATTTGATTTCCAGCAAATTGACTTTCGATTGATCATTTCATTATTACAAAACCGTTTTGCTTTGAGATGAGCAATACGATTACAGTAACAACAGAAACAACAACATGTCCCATGATTTAAAAAGGTAGATGATAAAACTAACCAAAGGAAAAAGTTGCGAAAAGAAGAACCAACAAGATAACCTATTGTGTAAGTGTGTAATCACTCGTAAGTTGGGAACAGGAAAGTTTTTCAATGTGTGACCAAATTTGCACGATAACGCAATACAAATCGTATAGGCCTTATGCAAACTCGTGATTTTTTGTTTTTTCAAAGGTCAAACAATGCCTTTTAACCAAAGGAAAAGGTTGCGAAAGAAAGGAGTCTAAGAGAGTCAGATAACCTTTTGTGGCCAGCGAGTGTGTGATTACTCGGCAGTTGGGGATGGAAAAGTTTCAAAAAAGTGTTATGACCAAATTTTGCACGATGACGCAGTACCAAATTGTATAGTGCTATGTAAATATTGATTTTTCCACCTTATATATATTTTCAAGGTCAAACAATTCCCATTTGATAGAAAAATGCACCAACGTGACTCACACTCACTCACGGAGGTTGACAAATAGGATATTTTAAAATTCTTTTTACCTTGGTTGGTTTTATCATCTACCTTTTAAACATCTACTTTAAAAAACACATGGGGTAACAAAATGAGGTAGATGGTAAAACCGACTAAGGGAAAAAGAATTTTAAAAATCTTATTAGTCAACCTCCGTGAGTGAGTGACAGCAAAGAAGTGATCGCACGTATCTGGATGATAGAGTTACACGAATGACAGAGTTTATGATAAAAGCCGAAGAAACAAATGCACTGATTTGCAGAATCCTCAATGTAACGGACTTTTGTTATTTGTTTGTTTATTTGTTTTCATTGTTGTCTTATTTTTATACTTATTTTAAAGCAAAAAGGGTTTATAATACCATATATATATATATATATATATATATATATATATATATATATATATATATATATATATAATATAATAAGTGCCGGTGGTGATATTGAAGTCATGCCCACTGACGTTCGAATTCATGCCTTCTATTACTAGACAACCTTAGCATGTGTTATGTTACTCATAAATGAAAATTGTCAATATTGAAAAATGATAATCATATAAAGTAAAGTATTATTTTTTCAATTGCTGTCATTCGTGATTTAATAATTTTTGAACGATTACTAGTAGATGTAACACAATTTCTGCATTTACAATTATGTAATATTTTTTGTCACAAACATTTACACGGTAATAATAATTTCAAAATATAAAGTTCACTATTTATGCTTTTTACAACAGATGGTTGTAAATAAACGTTATCTTCATAAATATAAAAAATTGAAATTATTAATTTTTGCTTGATAATGTGCGTGAAACTATATAAACCCCAATCCAAATGTTTTTATTTATTTACTTATTTATTTATTTATTTATTTATTATTTACTACGGTGTAAGGAGCATGGGGTGCAGCAAAATTACAACAACAACAACAACAATTTTTAAAAAAGCACCAGATTGATTTTATGTGACATTGATATCATTAAATTTTGCTAAATGATTATTGGCCAAATATTATCCGGTCAACCACAACCTTTTAGTTGTCTTTGGGACGGTAGAACGTGGAATTTGACCAAATAATTTTCCCTATTTTAATAGCTTCATGTCGGTCACAAGAGTCAATTCTTTTGATGATTTTATTGTTTGCAATGTGATTGTGTTACAAGTCATATTTAGAATACTTTTAAAGCATCAACAATAAAAAAATAGCTCAGTGGTTTAAGGCGCTGGCCTGACACCAGATAGGGCGTGGGTTCAGATTCATGTGTGTAAACGAAGGTATGCGCTTTTTGATGATTAAATAAAGATGAAGACTTTCATGGTTGACTGGAAAGCCTAGTAATTTATTATTTAAGTGAATCAGCAATACTAATATAACATTTCTAAAAACATATAATCCCTTAAAACCCCATTGTTAAATAAAAAATATATGTTTATAAATCTCTGCTTTGACGATGTTTCCGAAATTTTTGTTTGACGGACGACCGCATGGTGCCGGTGGTGGCGATAAGAAATTTGTGCTCCAGCTATATTCGAGTCGAGCGCTTTAACTGCTGGACTTACTTTGGTAAAATTGAATCTACACTTTACAGATTCTTGGGTGGGAATGCTAAAACAACTAACAGATACCAATTTAAAAAGAACATGTGAGGTAACAAAATTATTATTATTGACCGTATTATTATTATTCTAAGAAGCAAAAATTATACAAGACGTAAACTGTGAGATAAATTCATTTCATATTGTTCTCTTCAGTCACAAACATATAAAGATCAGTTTATACACATAAAATTATATGATGTAATTTATTTATTATTATTATTATTATTAATATTAATATTAATAAATATATTTATTATAAATTATATTATTATTATTAATATTTATTTAATATACTAAACTATTTATTATTATTTATTTGTATACTATTATTATTAATGCTAATATTGTTTTTATTATTAATACTATTATTATTATTTTTATTACTTATTTACTATTATTATAATAATTATTATTATTATTATTATTATTATTATTATTATTATTATTATTATTATTATTATTATTATTATTATTATTATTATTATTATTATTATTATTATTACTATTATTACTATTTTTATTATATTATTATTATTATTATTATTATCATTATTATTACTATTGTTATTGTTATTGTTATTATTATTATTATTATTATTATTATTATTATTATTAATATTCTTATTAATATTATTAATATTATTACAAACCCCTTTGCTTTAAAATAAGCATAGGGAAATATGATAGCAATAACTGTAACATTAAGTTGTTCGAATAAACACTTTCGGTTTTTTGGCTTATTTGACAATAGCCTAAGTCCACACATTACAACGCCAAGTACAATGCGAAACGGAAAAATCTCGATCGCGAGGCAGCAGCCCGCAAGCGTTTAGCCAATATCAAGAAGCAATTTGTTGATCGACAGAAAAGTCCGTCACCTTTGACAATCTCGAATGACGACGACGAAGTGTCATCAAATTGTCGAACAGAAAATGCAAATTCAACTTATTTTGTTATTTGATTAAGACACATTTGTTTAGTTGATCCATTTTAACATAATAATGTTTTTAAATATTAATAAAATTGAATATATATATATATTACTAACACTGTAGCTTATTATTATTTTTTTTTTGAATTTTATAATGAATAGCAAAATTTTGTAAACTGTGATTATTATTTTGTTACATTTTGCTTTTAAATAATTTACTGCATACTGTACACGTAAACTGTGTTATTATTATTATTATTACTTGTTACTTGTTGTTATCTTGACAGAGAAAAATAGTATGAAAATAAACACAATGTTTTGGTTATGTATGTAGAAATTGATTTTATTGAAAAGCAATACACAATAATACACAAGTGTTTCATTTCTGAAATGTTTTAATTTAGAATAAATGTTTTTAATGCAATTTTTGTAATAAAGAATATTTTGCTAAAAATTGTAATATTTGATGTAGAGTTTTATGAAAATGTTTGGTATTTTACATATTTATATAATCTAAGTAATTCCATGCCTACATATTGAAAATAAAAATGATCAAACTGGATAAGATATATATATATATATTATTACAAAGCCCTTTTCTATAAAATAAGCATGCGGAACCATGATAACAGTAACAGCAAAAACAATAACAACAAAGTCCCATAATTTAAAAAGAATGTGTGGGGCAACAATATTATTATTATTGTTTTTATTATTATCATTATTATTGTTATTATTATTGTTTTTATTATCATTATTATTATTATTTATTATTATTATTATTATTATTATTATTATTATTATTATTATTTATTTATATTATTATTATTATTATTATTATTATTATTATTATTATTATTATTATTATTATTATTATTATTATTACAAACCTTTAGCTATAAAACATGTATTAACAGCAAAAACATATAACAAGATCCCATAATTTTAAAAGAACATTAAAATGAATGCTTTGTAGGGTCAAAAGAATATATTGGCAAAATAATATTTGCCCTATACGTAGTATTAATAATATAGTAATAATATAATAATAGTAATAATAACTTTAAACATTATTACATTTTATATGTGATGGGTCTTATTTTATATGCGCATTATCATATAATTATTATGACAAGTCATTGGTAATATTAGGGTAAACTTTACAGTGATTGTTGGGTTTAAAAATTAAAGCATTAACTATTAAGTATATACAATTTACTTTAAAATTTCACCAATAAGAATAATTGACGTTTTTATAATATATGCGGAGTACATTCAGATGTATTTTTTGAAATTACATTTCATTAGCATGCTGACTTATAATGGCAACTAGGCTTCCATTACTGGGCGTAAATGCTAGTTTAACCATATCTCTCTTTGTATTTATAACGATCAAACTTTAATTGCGAAGTTTTGATATGACTACAAATTTAATGTTTAAAATAATAAAACTAATATGATTAAAGCATGACTAAAATTAATTTAATGAATGATTGATTTGTTCATTACAAAGCAAACTTTTCTATTATATGGTTTTAATCTCATTGTGTATCACTTTATTTGCAGTATTAGTTCCAAAATGGGCATTTCATTTTAAGAGTGTTCTCGTTGATTGTCTTTATATCATCTTAAATTAATGATACTTGTGATTGTATCATTAAATCATGACTCATTATTAAATACCGGTTTTAGGAATAAAATTCTATGAAAAATGCCGTCTTTTTAAAGCTATTATAAAGTATTATTACCACTAACGTTTTTCAAACGGTTTTATCAGTTTCACGAAGGAGTGTGGCGCATTTTCCTAAGTAATACCATTGATTGTTTGGTTTTATCAACAGCTTTGATGATAACATAGTCTTCTTTTACAAACAAACCGCACTATTTTCCACAACTAACCGGGATGGCCTAACAGCGGTACAGCGCTCGATTTGGACTTGGGTGGGTTTCCGAATCCCACCACCGGCCCACTAGATGTGGGCTACGTTCAGCTTCGCTAGACAATATAGAAAGATGCACCTTTTCCCGTCTCAAACATTCAAAAGTAGCTAACAATGTTTGAAATTAGAAATTGAGGCATTTTAATGGATTAAGATCTAATTTCATACACGGTGTTTCTTTTTACTTAGAATAAAAAATTTAACTTTTCATAATTTTCTAGCGTTATTTTTGGTTACTTCGTAGCTCTTGGGTTTTTCAGTACGTTAACAAAATATTGATGAATCTCTTTACTAGATTAGTACAAATTCCTCTTTTTTAATTTTAATATGCCAGTACTTTAATTTATGAACTTTAACTTTTTGAATAGGTTTTACTTTCCAAATTTCCAATAACAATCTCATCTTGTCTTTTTCAATTAATTTTCATTTACCTTTCCTCTTTTTGCATCCTAATGGAAACCATTTTAGGCTGCCAAAAATTCTTTATTGTGTTGTTATTATTACAAAACCCTTTTGCTTTAAAAAATGAGCATGGAGCTAGCATTTATAGCAAAGAAAACAACAACAACAACATTTCAGAAAACAATAAACAACAAAATGTTTCCATGTATTTGAACATTCTGCCAAACGTTTTGCTTAATCCCATAAAACATTCATTTCAATTAGATCTTCCCAAATAGTTCTTAGCCAAGTTTTCTGTGATCTACCCCAAACTTTATGTCACCATTTTCAATCTTCCATTCCAAAACCGTTCTCGCCGATCTTTTGGGCGGTAAATGTAGAATTTGACCAAGTAATTTTTTCGTCTAATTGTAATAATATCATGTAGTGAAAGAGAGTTAGTTTTTCCCATGATCTCATTATTTGAAATGTGATTGTGCCAGGCAATCTTTAAAATACTTTTAAGATACCGGCGATAAAAAACATGCACAATTTTATCAATCTTGTCTGTTTGCCTCCACGTTTCATTCCATTATATTACTATAAGAATGATTATTGATGCATACAAACGAAGTCTTGTCTTCAGATGAATGGAAGAACATGACCATATTGGTTTGAATCTATGAAAGACTGACATTGCCTTTCTCAGTCTGGCTTTAACATTAATTTCGATTTTTTTTTTCTGCTAATGATGCTTCCCAGATATGTAAAGGTATGAACAGTATCAATATTTTATTTACTAATTTTGATGGGCAAATGATTGTTTGACTTAGAGGTTTTGAACAATTAATCCGTAAGCCAATACAAGAACTGATATCACTAAAACGTGTTGCTACATTTTGCATCATTTCTGGAGTTTCACTGAGTAGACCAATATTATTTGGAAAATCTAAATCTGTCAATCTATAGTAGTTCCATTTAATGCCATAAGACAAATTATTTATGAACCGAGTCATAATGAAATCAATTACCAGAAGAAACAAAAACGATGACATCCTTGACGTACTTCCGTGACAATTTCAAACAGTACGACCAATTTTTGTTCGGACTCAACAACTGGAATTTTGGTATAGCGTACGTATAATATTTACATACTTCAACTGTATTCCATAAAAGTTAACGATTTTTGGGATGAGTAATAATTACTCCTTTTTGCCAATCGTTTGGAATTTGTTCATTATGCCATATATATGCTATATATAAAGCAAGCTTATATGCTACAACTTCATTTTTATGTTTGAGCATCTCTGTAGTTATTTTGTCAAGTCCTCCTGCTTTATTGTCTTTCAACCTTTTAATTGCATAAATTACTTCAGTTACAGAAATGTCATCAATACATATTTCCGGATTTTGAACTACATTCCTATCTTTATTATTGTCAAAATCTGTGAGGATATTTGGCCTGGGTCGATTAAGTACGTCTTTAAAGTGCTTTACCCATCTTGGTGATTGCTCATTATCCTTTGATTGGATTATTGCTGTTCTTTCTAACTCCCGACAGTTGTTTCATAATTTTATACAAAGTCTTGGAATCATTTTTTGCTGCTGCGTTATTTGCTTTTTTGCATCTGTTTTTTGGCCAATCATTCTTATCTTTGCGGTAGCTTTTTTTAACTTGTTTATTTAAAGTTCTATACTTATTATTGAATATTTTCCAGATAACAGGGTTGTTAGATTGATCTCTCTCTAATTTGTTTTTTTTTTCTGGGATTAATTAGATTCCAGGAGACTAATGGAATCCATTGTTTCTTTGTAGAGCGACATCTTCTACTTAATACATTTGCTGAACTATCTAATTGTTTTATAAAACAATTTCTACTGATTATCAAACCTTTCTACCTTTTTCAGATTTTGAAATGTATTTTTTAAGAAATTGTAGAATTGGTTTGAGATATTTAGCTGCATAAGTTCCTCACAAAAATAGAAGTAACTATTTTACGGTTTCTATTCTTTTTAATTTTAAACGAACTTTTTTAACGACGAGATTATGATCAAAACCAACATTTGTACTGCAATATGCGCTTACATTTTGTAAAGAAGATCGCCAATTTGTGCTAATACAAATGTAGTCAATGTTGTTTGCTGTCTTGTACAATTGTTACTTTTGCAAATCTGGTGTTGAATCTGGCTGAAATAGTAAGGTCGCTCACGGGTTTTCCTCCAATCATAGCTTTGGCAGCATTTTTATTCAACATAATACCAACTCTATAAATGTAATGTTTTTTATGTCCAGAATATACAATTAATGTATCTCCACTCTTGAAATGACCTTGGCCTTTTATCAAACTTTGCTAACACCCAAAATGTCTAAGTTATACTTTTCCATTTTGCGAAAGATTTGTTCTAACTGTTAAGTATGAAAAAGTAAACGCATATTCCATGTTCCAACACTGGTTAAGTTTTTGGCATTGAATATTCTGCAAATTGAAGATTGATCTTCCTGTCGGCTTTTATTCAACACTGTCATCTGTGTAACTCTGTCCTCCAAATACGTGCGATCACTTTTTTTGCCGTTGTTTGCCGGAATGGCATCCTCTTATTGTTTCTGTAGCACTATAGATTTTTTACAGAGGACAGGTTGCTAACCTTGTGCTTAAACGCTCCTCCTTTATCCAGACTTGAGACTGGCTAGATTGAATCATTTCCGGTTTAAACTAGGCGGAATTAAAAATAATTTGTTGTAATTAAATTAACCTTATCCTGTTTTTAAATTATTTAATTTTATTTTATTAGACGTCATGTTGAATATTGTTTACTTTTTTCGCCTTAACAAAAAATAAAATCCTGTTTGGCAAGGTTAAAAAAATTACTAAGTTTGTCTTAAGAATAAATTGTGTAATTGTGAACCAACTCTACCTAAAGAAAATTAAAAATAAACCATTCAAGTCAGTTTTAAGTTTGAATAGGAAAGGAAGATTTGGGCGCGCAAGGTTAACAAAGTGGTTTTTATAAAACATTTGTATTGCTACAAAAGCAATAAAAGGACTGCATTCTGATAACCAATAGCAAAAAATTAATAACATACTTTACATAACAGAGTTGAATGAAAGCTGAAAAAAAACTTAATTTTGGATTTTCAAAATTTTTAATACCAAATCTTTAATCTAGTTGAGAATACGGAATATGCGTACGTTTTTTATAATGGATAGTTAGAACAAGCTTTCCAAAGATTGAAAGATATAATTTAGATATTTTGGGTATTTAAAAATAGAAAAATAGCAAAGCTAGAAAAATTAACAAGATAATTACAGAGATGCCTAAACATAGAGGTGAAATAG
The DNA here is from genome assembly GCA_025895645.1 of Cardicola forsteri. Classification (NCBI taxonomy): domain Eukaryota; kingdom Metazoa; phylum Platyhelminthes; class Trematoda; order Strigeidida; family Aporocotylidae; genus Cardicola; species Cardicola forsteri. Next base: position 20,656 of record JAKXYG010000010.1, on the reverse strand, counting down.
TAGCATGCGAGCTTGCTTGTTTATTTAATGTTATATGACATAATGAACAAGTTCCAAATGATTGGCGACAAGGAGTAATTGTTACTCTTCCCAAAAAAGGAAGTCTGAATGATTGCAATAATTGGCATAGAATAACCTTAGTGTCTGTTCCTAGTAAGGTATTTGCAAAATAATTTTAAATCGTTTAAATAATCCGGTAGATAAACGTCTTCGAAAACAACAAGCAGGTTTTCAAAAAGTGAAAAATTGTATTGAGGAAATACCCACTCTTTTGTAGCATTATTGAACAATGTCAAAAAGTTCAGCATTCACTTACACTTAATTTTATTAATTCTACAAAAGTTTTTGACAATTTTTATCAAGAATCTACAGAAAATTGTCAGTACTGTTAAAAAAATAAATATTATGCGTTTGTTATACCAAAATTCAAATTGTTGTGTTCAAACAAAAAGTGGTCATACTGCTATGTTCCAAGTTGTTAGAGGAGTACGTCAAGAATGTACAGGGTTTAAAATGGTACTTGTCAGTGAACTCTTTTTTTTTAATTTGTGCTATTTTAACTTGAAAGTTATATTTTTTTCAACTAAGTAATTATGTTAAAATAATATGGACTATCGATACTTAAAGTTAATTGTGTTTTCACTTTTTTATAATTATAAATAGCTAAGTGTCTTGGAATTTTTGGATAAATTGCATTCAAGTGGGTAAATGGTGATAGTCACACTTAAAAATTGTATACATATTAAGGTAAAAACATAAATGGATTACGCAACACAAATTTCAAAAAAATTTTTGTTTACATAAGTTTATAAGTGTTTACATAACCCAGCACACGTCACTTCATACACTATATATAAAAAAAATTGATCAGTTTTCATATTTTATATGTATGGAAAATTTAACATTAATTATGGTGTGAAAAGATCAAAGAATATTTTTAATTACTTTACCTTTCATTTTTGTTTTATTAACCTATCTAACATTAAATTTGAACTTTTGACCTTGGCACAATTTTGAACATTTATCTTGTGTGATTACGATGAGTTTAAATAGTGGAAGCTATTTTTTAAGTGCTATAAATTACGAACAAATCAAAAAAGTCATAATATGGGTTTGACCGTTAAACAAATAGCGGATTTATTTTATATAAGTACGAGAACTGTATACCGTGTATTAAAGGATTATACACGTCCAAGAACACCAGAAACAGGACCTGTACCATCAACCAGTAAACGGGATGATACTTTTATTATCACCAAACTAAAAAGAAACAGAATGAAGCCAATTCAACAAATGCAAAAAGAAGAATTACCAGATTTTTCATATTCCCTTATTCGTAATCGCATGAAATCGGCCAACCTGCAGTTAAGGAAAACGTTGAAAAAGTTTCCTTTAACTGCAGAACATAGAAGGAAACGTGTGGAATTTGCCAAAACGTATGAAAACCGACCATTATGTTTTTGGAGATCACTGTTTTTCACTGACGAGTGTGCATTAAAGTATGAACCTGGGCAGTGCAGTCCACGGTACTCTGTGGTCCCGATTTTCCTCTGGTAACTGATTTCATTAGGACTCAGTCCATAAATAATTTATCTTATGGAATTAAATAGAATTATGACAGATTAACAAATTTGTACCTTACAGATGATATTGGTTAACTCAGTGAGACATTAGAAATAATGCAAAATATGACAACACGTCCCTAATAATATTAGTTCTGTGTTTGCTTACGCATTAATTATTTAAAAACAAATGTGTTGTGCACAAAACCAAATAATTATTTGCTTATCAAAATTAGTGGATATAATATTGATTCATTCGCGAAGTAAAGCGCACGTCTCGCTATACGTTCATTGGAGCGTTATTCATCTTTTTCTCTCTTTTTCGTTTTTTAAAGATTATTGCAGTGTTTTTGCATTATAATACGTAACTTGTTTTATTATTACTTTTGTACATTTATAATTTTTTCTCGTTTTCACTAATTGTTAACATCCACTATTTACCGTAATTTTGTCTTAATTTTAAATTTTTTTCCGTGACTAATCCCCCTTCAGGATACAGGATATTTCACGAGTTGATTAGGAGTCAGACTCCTTTTGATCCTCGGTTCAATTGATATCAACAATATCGTTAAAGGAAATAGAAATAATAAAATAGAATTAAAATAGAATTTATCTGAAAACAGTGGGATACCGGAAATTGGTTAGAGCATAGCTGTCATATAAACGCTTAAACAATTGGGTAGTTTGAGCATTAACGATCTCAGAAGAGAGTCGATTCCAGTGATTAATAACTCTGTTGGAAAAATGGTGTAATCTTGCCTTAGTGGAAGCTCTGGGTTTGCTTAACTTCAGATTATGCCCTCTGAGTGAGTTGTGGGCAAGGTTAAAGAAGGGACTGAGGGTCCCGGAAGGGATGAGTTGATGCACCAAAATGAGGTCACCCCGGAGCCGCCTATCTGCTAACGGGAACAGCTTGATAGGGTGTGTTTTTATTCGACTTTGGCAACCTGGAAATAGTCCTTTGAACTTTTTGTAGGTTATTGATGTCAGAAGTAAGGACAGGGGCAGTGACCTGGGCACAATATTCTAGATGGGGCCTTACGTAAAGCATATAAATTAGCCAAACACATTTTGGAGACAAACTTCCTAAGTTCCTGTTAAAGAATTTTATCAAACTATAACACTTGTATGAGTGGCCCTGTTATGATGCCCCGTAAAATGAAGATATGAGTCGAATAATACTCCTAGGTCTTTAATAGTTTTAACAGTTTCTAACGGATGAGTATCGTCTGAAGACATTTTGAAGATATTTCCAGATAGCTTACCAAAAAAAATGTGCTTACATTTAGAATAGTTCAGCGGGAGGGAGTTATCAAGCGCCCATTTGTTGATGTTAAAAATATCAAGATGAAGGACTTCAGGGTTGGAACTCTAGATCTTAACATCATCGGCATATAGAAGAATGTTAGAGTTGACAACCGATGGTAAGTCATTGATGTAAAGGATAAATAAAAGGGGGCCTAAGACTGAGGTTAAATTTTTTGCATAATATTTGTACAATATTTGCAATAAAATTGGAATGTTGAAAAGTACAATTTTTCTAATAATTATTAAAAAAAAGAAATATCACTTATTAATGTAAAATTGTTTTATATTAACTGGTTTATAACTATATATATATATATATATAGCAAAAAATGCTAATCTAATACATTTTTTGTAAACAATTTACTAAAATTATTATCGATTAATACAATTCAAATTTTTAGTTAAAATTGTTAGTTTATTAATTATTTAATTATTGTTTTTATTTAATTATTTTATAATTACTACAAATTAAATTTATTAAAATTTTAAAATAATGTTTAAGTGTCTTAAAACTTATAGTAACGGCGCGCATTCGAACCCTCCAATTCACGAGTCGGGTGGCGCGCGTTATTTTTTTCATTAGTTAAATCTTATTTATTACGATATGGAAGATTATGATGATGAATTTGCTACCGGAGATTCCGGAGCAGCTGAAAAGGATCCAAAACAATGTAGTGCTTTAAGAAAGAACGGTCATGTTATAATTAAGGAACGTCCGTGCAAAATAGTTGAAATGTCTTCATCCAAAACTGGAAAACATGGTTCTGCTAAGGTTCATATGGTTGCCATTGATTTATTTACTGGCAAAAAGTATGAGGAGATTTGTTCTTCAACACAGACTGTGTGGACACCAATCGTAAAACGCCACGAATATGAGTTAGTGAGTATTGAAGACGGATTTTTGATTTTGATGGGAGAAGATTTCAATTTAATCGAAGATATTCCAGTGCCAGATACTGATACAGGAAAAGAAATTCAAGAGAAATTCAAATCTAAGGGAGAGTCTGAAACTATAATGGTAATTTTATCTTTAATTATGTTGTCTATTTTAGGTTGCTGTCGTTAGTGCTATGGGTGAAAAACAAGCTCAAGGGTGTCGTATATGTACAGAAAAGTAGATTGCTGTTATATTGGAATAAATTTTTTATTTGTTGCAACGGGAATTTAGTATTTTGATATGGGCTACATAAAGGATTCAATAAGGTTTATCTTTGGCATCCTCAGTATTGTAAGCCGCTCCAATATATTCATCCCATGCTTTTCTACACTTGTGCACAATCCACGTGTGTTCCTCGGGATCTAAAAGCATTATATATTGTCGAGAATTACCTGCGTTCCTTAAAAATTTTCCGTCATAGTCAACGACAATTCTTGTCGTTGGGTCGTAGAATCCGTCACCAGTGTCGTAACGTCCATGAGGTATTGTTTTCGCAGGTTCTTTGTCAACTAGTTTTGATCTACCTGATGGTTAGAAAATGATATAATATACGAATTTTTCATTCTTATTTGTATAGAGGAATACGATATAAATAGATTCGTGTCGTGTCGTCACTTACATAAATATGGTTGCCTTTAATATCGATTTAGAATAATAGGTCTAATAATCTCATCGTATTAGAAGTTAGAAGAAGCTTTTGTCTTTGGTTTGATATTTTCAAAGAATTATATTTCTCTGATGACGGTGATAATCTTGAACATATAGTTGCGTGGTGGATCATTAACAAAGTGCCTTTGCACATTTTGATATTTTGGCTAAGTCCGGTGATCTTAATTTTTGTCTTCCGGTCAAAAACTAAACCGTTTCTGTGTTTGCTCGCACATAGTGGCTTTTGTTGGAAGTTCAATGTGACAATGAATTGATATTTTGCCACTTAGGCCAAGCTTTAAGTATAGCGGGACAGTTATAATGTTGAGGCCAAATCAATTAGCCATCATCTTGCATAATCAATTTACTTAAGTTTGTTGGAAGTGCAGTTAGCTTTAAAATCGAAATATTGATTGCTATGCTATTTGGTTTCTTTATATAAAGTATATTGTACTGAAATTGACTTAAAGTAACGTTTCTCAGTATTTTTATTGAAACCTTGTTGGTTATTGTTCATTTGATATTAAAATTCTTACAATACAGCAAGATACAAGCTATATCATCATCGGAGATAAACACTTCCACCGGTTATTATCTCCCAGGGTATTCCAAATACCAAAACGTCTGCAAAAAACAGCAACTTTTGCAATGTGCACGTAACAAACGACACTTGAGGGGTACTGACTTAAAATGTTAATTACATCCCGAGTTAAACCTCCACTGATCTCTATTAGCTGCATAGGGTAAGCAAACGGACGCCCAATTAAATAATCCATTTGGACGAGGGGGCTTAGCATAAATAAAAGGACTGAGTTTGGGTGCTACATTGCCTGGTCTTCTTTACAGTCCGGGTAATGGATGGGCTTCCATAGCTATTCTGGCTGGATGAGGGGGCGATTTACTTAAAACATGGCCAATCCATTTTAATCGTTCCTCTAATTTTGTTAGAGATACATGATCAATGAATGTAGATTGCTTCAGTTAATGAATCTCCATTTCGTATTACTGCGTTTGACGACATGTGTAATGATTTAATTATGTTGACAATTTTGGCAGGAATTCTTTTGGCAATGAGAAGATTTCACAGCAGGTTGTGATCAAAGGCGGCTGAATAATCTATAAATGCACATTATGTAGGCGGCTCTAATGTTCTATGAACAGTGTGGATTTGATTGATGCATCCCATCCGAGGAAATCCAGCCTGGTTTGGTCGTGTACGACACTCGTTCGTCACGGATCTTGCATAAAATAATATTTGAATTCCTGCAAATTAATCTGATTCCTTTATAGTTAGCGGGGTTTGTTGTATCTCCTTTCTTATAGATTGGAATTACAATAGCTTGTGACCATGTTTTTGGTATTTTCTCTTTCCAAATGGAGCTTATCAAGGAGTATAAATAATGTATAATATTTATTCCACTATACTTAAAAGCTTCTATTGGTATGCCATCTACTGTAGCTTTCCCATCTTTCAGATGATAGCATGCTAAAATAATTTCTTCATACGAGGGGCCTCCGTCGCTTTTTGTTTGGGGTTGAGTAATTTCGCAAAATGGGATGTCCATTGATTTGCAGAGATGGGCGATTAGCATTGATTGTGGAAATAATGTCCTTCGCAAAGTTCATTGATCTTCTTCAAGGAGGTTTGAGTATTGTTACGCATGGCAGCATCTTCTAATATCTCAGCCACATGCAACCAATATTTCTCTTGACCATTATTGAAATTCGTTGTGTATTCCTGTGTCTTCTTGTCTTCATCCAATTTTCTGTGCTAATTTTTGTTAAAAATTTATTTTGTCAAATTTTTGTAGGGTTAGAAATCTAGAATGTTAGTTGTATGTTGAGTTTCTTGGGTAATAACTTAGAGGTGATTAATTTTCATTACGTTCTGCTTTATTAATCGAAGGACTAGCATTTAAATATACTTTTTCAAAGGATTTCAGGATATGGGACGTATTTTTGATAGATTTGTAGTCTGGGCGATTGAAGTGCTTTCGTTTGGATCGAAATTTAAGTGAGTATGCACTTTAATAACCCGTAATCACTTCCATTTTTAGTTCTTGTACGCACCTTTAATTGATGAAAACTATTTACGAGGGATAAGAACAAATCCAATTTGAGAGCGGAAATCTTGTCTCTTATACGTGGTTAAGTGACGTGGATGATGTTGGAACATTGTGTTAGCGACCACTAAATATGTTGTAAGGCATAGGTGTTAAGATAGTCACCGTTTGAGTAAATGCTATTGCCAGTCGTCCATTTGCCAACTGCTGAGCAGCAAGCAGCACTTAACCTAGCGTTAAAATTCCTCAATTACCATTATAAAATTCGGTTTGTTTACTAAATTAGTTATGGCCACCAATAGTTCATAAAATGTTTACTTCTAACTCGGTGTGATTTAATATGGGAGCATATACATTTACTATACCTAAAATTAAATTCCCAATTTGAAAGCGGGCGGTCATAATTCTAGAACTGATAGAGCACCAATCAATAAGAGCTTCTGTCGCATTTGAGGACATAATGATCGCAACACCATATTTGGCGGGTCCAGAAACATCACATTGAGAAGGCCAGAGGGTTGATCGTGAGGGTCATTCTATAGCATAAGCTCCTGAATGACGGGTTTCTTGAACGAATAAAATATTAACATTATGACGGTTAGATTTAGTAACAACACAATCTTGCGCAGCCAGTGTCGACAATGAGCGCACGTTCTATAAGCCAACGTTAAGCGGACATTTTGGTTTTAATGGGCAAATCCTAGATTATCATGAGCAATATTCACAGAACAGGCAGTAGCGTCGCGAGTCACATTTTGCCTTGTTTGAGCTCTGAAAATGGTGTTTATTTTAATTTGGCCATAATTAACGGCCCTGTTAATCACAGCATTTAATTGATTTTTGTAAGAGTTTTGACCGCGAGTATATAGACCAGTTAACCGCGGTCAGCCATCTTAGTGAGGAGATGAGCAATTTCTAAATCACTTTTTCTAGGCCCATCTCCGTGTGGAGCAAACAATGCTATCCCGAAATAGGGATGCTTGGTGATAATACTCAGGGTGGAACCGATTACCGTTGTCGCCTTCTTGTCAACGCATTAACTACCCTAACGCCTGAGTATCCGTTTGGCCTACGGCTGTTTATTTGGTACAGTCTTATTCACAGCTAACCTTTATTGCTAAGGGTCGTTCCACTATCTACTCCATGTGGATGCGCTAAGTAGGGGTCGGTCTCTCCCCTTTAAAAGCACAATGGTATAATTGGAATTCCACTACGATGGATGAGTGCAAGCTTACACTCAGAGCACTTAAAAGGCATCTTTAGGTATACGTATATCATACGTAGCCGTTGGGCTAAGGGAGTTAACCCTGACAAAATATTAGACGGCCTCGTCAATCTTTGCGACGTCGTTGGCTTCTAGGCAAAGATTGATAAGGCTGTCTGTCTTCATGGTTTTCTCTTCACTCAACGGGTGCGTATACTATATACATATACCTCAAGATCCTTTTTAATTATGATTGGTGCATGCTTGCACCAACTCGCCAAAGCGGAAGCCCAATTATATTGCTGTGAACTTGGTCCCTGTTGTGAGAAATATCACTATCAATAGAAATCGATTTTTTTTCATTCATTATTTTCCATATTAATACGGCATATAACACAGTCGACTTCGATTGCGTAATAAGCGTAACAAACGTAGATAACCCTGACAAAAAATCAGGCCGCCCCATTAATCTTCGCGAACAGTGGCGACGTAACAAGGATGCCGTTTACCAGCTGAGAAAAATAATAGACTTTTTCTATTATTTTTATTTGGTAGTATAAAACTACTTAAAAATCACAATGTCAGTTTTTATATATTTGCTAACGCGTTTTCAAAAAACTCACAATTTTCCTAGATATATATCATTTCAGTAATCAGTTAAATGCATTAGAATTTTAAATTTTTGATAAATTTTAAAGCATAATTTAACCATCTTTTAATAAAATAAGAATCGATTTTGAAAATACCATTGATGTAGAAAACCTAGCAAAGTGGAATAAATGTCACCAAAGCGGACAGTTTAAAAAAAAAAATTTTTCTACTCAATGATGATTGCATTATTACATAAATAGTTGTTTATTTCAAAACTTTTTCGCTTTGAAAAACATGGGGCAACGAGATTGTTCCTTGATTGTACATTAAATTTTCAGATTTCGCCAAACTCCATCATTGAAATTATGTTGCTTTTACTTCTTTGCCTGAGATTAATAAGATTATGTCTTCTTGTTATTTCTATAACAACAGGTTGTACAGAGGTTGCTAATCTTACGCTTAAATTGTCCTCCTATCTCAGCTCTTACTTCTTTGCCAAATCGAAAAACGGTCGTAGGGGACATCCCTTTAAGTTGCGTAAACCTATGTCCCATACAAGGCTAAGGCAACACCATTTCACTCATCGGGTTGTTTCAGCCTGGAACAGCCTTCAATCCCATATAAATGTTGCTATAACTGAGTATGGGCCCTTAGTTTGTGCAGTTTGAGTTGTCTCCTGAGACTATCGTCCAATTTGGAGAAATATGGATTGGAAGAATCTGACTTAACTAATTGGTAAACAAAGATTAGGTCATCTCGGAGTCTCCTAATTTCTAGCGAAAAGATCTTAAGGCTGGTCAATCTGTCTCTATAGGGGAGGTGTCCAAGAGCCCATGGGAGTTTATAACAACAGGTTGTACAAAGGTTGCTAATCTTGCGCTCATACTGTCCTACTATCTCATCTACGGTGGAGATACACAAATAGTAACTGACAATTTATACCATGTAGCACTTAATTATTATACAATAAAATGCTATTGATGCGTTTCTTTTTAAATAGATGCGTACAAGGTATCCTTAGTAATTACTTAATGAAGACAAATCTTACCAAAAATTAAACAATTTTTAATTTTTTTGCTAATAGTAACTCCGTCACAATTATGCTTTCGATTGGCTAAAAACCTTCATTACTTTCCTATGTTAGGTAAGTATACGAGGTTTTAGTAGCAGCACCAATGAAATGCTCTGCAAATACGACAATAATGAAAATGCAATTATTTTACTAATTAATAAAAAAATGATAAATAAAATAATTGTTCAGTGCTATTACTAGTGCTAAATCATCATTGTGGTTGGTAACATTGCCACCTCTTCATTATATCCATATTTGTGTGACACATTTAATGATCAATTTTGATGATTTGATTAGCATAACAAGTGTAGAACAATAAAACGTTTTTGGTTGGTAGACGGTATCTTTGTGACGGCGCCACTATTCGTAAAGATTGACGAGGCCACCTGAGGTTTTGTTAGGATTATCTCCCTTAGCCTAAAAGCTACATGTGATATACATATATCTTAAGATACCTTTTAAGTATCCTAGCTGCATGCTTACCCACACGCCGTAGCGGAATCCCAGTTATACCGCTGTATATTTGGGACCTGCTGTTATTAGTCTAGATATCTGTAGACACATAGTCCAGGATGCACCACATGGAGGAGAAGCAGTTAGAAATATCAACATCATTAAAAATTGAGACTTTAGAAGCATTACTCAAATCCTAGGGATCATTAACACCCCTAAAAATAAATAACGCTTCACGATTTGGCGTGCTAAAGTATTTATTAATTATCATTATTAGGACTATTGACTAAAATATTTTAACGGAAATAATTTTCGATACTAAGTAATCCAAACTTTAAAGTGGGTTACTTCGGTGTATGCTCTTCAATGTAACAAATATATAATAGTTATTTACGAGTATTCGTGTTCAAAAATTTACATAATAAATAATTTTAAAATCAGAAAATATTCTTGTTAAGATTTTGTAGTGAATTAATTTAACTTGTTATTTTTAAAATTTATTACTTACTAATAATCTTTACAATCTTTTATAAGTTAGTTAATATAACTACATTATAAAGCAATTTAAAGTTGTTTTTTATTTTATTCTCTTGATGGAATTCTAATAATCCTAAGAATTTGAGAACTGCTTATAAAGTTTCAATTTCCAATTCCACATTTTCCTCCACGTGGTGCATCCTGTACTAGGTGCCCCTAGATATCTAGATTAACAACAGCAAGGACCGAGTGTACAACAGTATATCTTGGCTTTCACTGAATTCCCGTTTAGTAAATGGGTGCTAGCATACACCAAAAAAAATTAAAAGGTATTTCAAGGTAACTATTTACCATATGTAACTGGTTAGGCTTGTGGATCTGTCAACCGGCGTTAACCCCACAAACATTGATCTTGTCCATTCCTGTTAACACTGGCGTTAATGCAATAAAGTTAAAAAACTTCATTTATTCCTCCACGTTCAATTCACATCTAACAACCATTTTGTATAGGAATTCGAAAAGCTATTCAAACGTGGAATTAATATAGATGTGACTATGCCACCAACTTATGTTGTTGGAATAACGACCTTTTTCCGTTTTGAAATACTCGTGTGCTTTGTTAACCTAAAAGATATACTGGTTAGAGCGAGTAGAAACCAGACTAATTGTAATCTTCGTGCGGTCAAATTTGTTAATTGTAGGGTTTTAGTTGAGGACTTAAATTATTTTTTGTTTTAAGCTGTGCAGTTTGACAGTATTATGGTTGCATATATTACTGATTGTTATATGGTAGCCTTGTAACATTAAACTTTGTAATGTTTTTTTCTTGTACAATAATAATTATTAAAGTGGTGTATATAAAGATTATTTAGAATTAAAAGAAAATTACAAATTAGATTTTAAAATATTTAATACACTGTTACCAAAATTCTACCATTCAAATTACAAAAATAACTATATCACTATTCATTATTATTATTTAAAATCTTTTTCCTTTGAAGAACATAGAAAAAAATTGTTTCATAAAATTGTACATTAAATTATTGGCTATAAAGATTATGCATATTGAAGACTGAAATTCTATTCGGATTTTGCCGAACCCCGTCATCGGAATTATACTGCGTTCACTTGTCTGTCGTAGTTTAAATAAATTGCTGTCCTCTTGTTGTTTCGTTAGCAATATGCTTTCTGCGCTCAAACCCTCATTCTTTCTCAGCTAGACTTAGAGCCGGCTAAGGTAAGATTGTTACCCTAGTTCGTCATTATTTATAATTAATATATACTTTTTAATAAATGAAAAACATGTAGTATTGATGTTAAAATATTTATATTATTTGTTTTATTAAAATAACTTATATAATTCCAATTTTTGTTTGTTCTGGTACTTAAAAATGTCAGAATTCCAATTACTTTTAAAATAATATGTAAAACCTAGAAAATAATTTTTGTGTCAAGGTGCCAAATTACTTTAAAACACCAAACTAATGATTAAAGAAAGTGTGAACTTGGATTTATACGCTATTTAAGTTATGTTTTAGTAAAGTTATAAATAATTAAAATTAGTACTTACAATAATAACATAATACTTTTATTGTAAAAAATATTAGAACGTTTAATTGTTTGTTATTTTTAACTCAATTGCTTTCTCTAATTGTCACCACTACAAGCCCATGCCCACACATGTTCTTTTAATTTTAATAATAAATATTATGTAAGTTAATTGTGTTATCTAAGCCTAATATTAATAATAAACATTAATTTTTTAAATAAGTTTATTATTATATTACATTTAAAACAAATATACCAAGTATATTATTATCAAATATAGTTATTTATCGCATTTTTAAAATAAATAATATTTATTAGTTCAACAATTATTTTAAAAAATTGATACTTATAATAAACATAAATAAATATATAATTAAAATAAATATAAAAATATATAAATATAAATTATATATATATATATATATATATATATATATATATATATATATATATATAATTACCTGCAGGATTAAGACCACTACCTATTTCTGTATAAAATCGTCTATCGTATTTAGTACAATAATTATTGTTTTCTTTGTATTCTAATCCATCTGAAAATATAATCTTGCCCTATTTTATTTAAATTATAAATATATATACTTTAATTGGGACTCCTTTATCCCATGTAGCTTCGTATTTAGTGCCGTTAACAAAATGTAAAGTTCCATCACCGTGAAACACTCCATCACAAAATTGACCAGTATATTTTGTACCAGTTGGTAAAATATAATTTCCTATTCCGTCAAACCTTTCATTTTTGTATTCCCCTTCATATTCATCCCCACAATATTCCATTTTTTGCCTAAATTCAAGGTCAAAAAGCTATAGATACCACATTGTTTAAATATTGAATTAAATATTTTAAAAATAATTATTTAATTATTTATAAATGTTAGTTAGAATTAACAAAATTAATTTTAAATGTTTTTTAATTATTAATAATTGTGTTTTAATCCCAATTTTGAATAAAGCAAGGTCGATTATAATTAACGTTTAGAATTTAAAGTTGTTAAATTTAACAAATATAAACATAATTAAAATACACAAAACACGTTTGTTTTGTCTAACAATTTGTTTTAATGCAAAATACTGGTTAAATAATGATTTATGTATACTATTAATTTTGTATTTATGTATTTGCTTTTTGTTACTAATAAGATATACTATTATTTATTACAAGACGTTTTCGCTTTAAAAATAAGCATTATTAAACAAAGTAATTGTAATAGATTTTTGATTAAATACATTATTTCGTGAGTTGAGAGGGCAGTTAATGACAACTTGTCTGTATATTAGTAAAATTGTAGAAATGTCTCCTAATGTCCAGTAGTTTGTTATCTCGAAAATATCGAAGTCTGACTAATTTAAATTAAAATAATTTTTAATTAATTAATAGTAGTATCATTTTTCAGTAAGTCAAAAAATGAAAGAACACAGAAAAACAAAATCATGTATGCATTTAACAGAAACTGTACAAAATAATAAATCAAACACACGTCAACTACTATAGCTGTCATTCCAACAACCATGGCAATTGTTCCAACAAACATAGCAATTGTTTATTCAAATAAAGTTTTAACTAAATTATACTGCCGTTTTTTGTGATAATAGAAATTATCGTCAGGAGTCCTTCTACAATTATAAAAAACAATAATTATATATTAAATTACATTATTGAATTATTACAATAACAATAACAACAAAGATAACAGCAAAGTTTTATAATTAAAAAAAAAGAACAACAAAATCCCTCTGTGTGTCAAACTTTCTGCCAACATTTTGTTTAATTTCATAAAACATTTATTTCTATTAAATTTTCCCGGATACTTCTAAGCCAAGTTTTATGTAGTTAACCAACTTTTCTTTGTCTATTTCAAAACCGTTCTTGCTATTCGTTCAAGCAATAATTATAAAATTTAACAAAAATATTTTTTCATTTTAATTGAAGATTAAACTTTTTTTTTGCTTTTACTTAACTTTGTTACTAAACAAACACAACATTGTCATTGATCTAGATAAGTGTATTCTAGGTGTAGACCAACTTGAATTTCTTGGACATCTGATTACGTCCACTAGTATCTGTCCTGCGCAGGACAAGGTACAAACCATCCAAGTGTTTTGCGAAACTCACTACATTAAAAAGTGTACATTTCTACCTGGGTCTCTTAAAATTTTACTGCAGATTTATTCCTATGTGTGCTAAACATGTTTATACACTTTCCGATTTGCTGTAAGGGAACCCACGCAAAATAGAACTCACCGAGGAAGCAAGGCAAGCTTTTGTCAATAGCAAAATTGTGTTAGCCATTTTGACAATCCTAGTTTATCCAGACAGTTTACGAGAACTGGCCTTGACTATCAATGCGTCTGACTTTGCGATAGAAGCAGTTTTTCAACAAGTCGTAGATAGAAGATAAAACCTCTAGACTTTTTTTCTGGGCGTTTATCATCGGAAGAATCTAGATACAGTACGTTTGGCCATGAGATTTTAACTATGTATGCAGCTATTAAACATTTTTACCACGCCGTAGAAAGTCGTGATTTCAGAGTATATACTAATCACAAACTGCTAACTTTTGCTATTTGTACGAACACGGAACGCTATTCGTCACGAGAAGCTAGACACACAAACTACATCTCGCAGTTTACTACTAATCTCCAATTTCTTAAGAAAGAGACTAACGTAGTAGCTGACGCTCTGTCGCATGTTTTAATTAACGTAATACAACATTGACAGTAGATTTTGATGTAGTGGCTGTAAGATCTTACTGAGATCTCGGCCCTGATTTCCTTTAATTTAACTTGATACGGATAATTATCAACACCCCAGCTAATTTTAATCAAAAAAACTCTTGTGTATTCTAAATTATCGTTCTGTAATTTATTATTACAAAATAATTTAAATGACATACCAATATTGTTTACCAACAGGAAACAGGACACAATATACTTACAGAATCACAGTCGCGTCAACAACAAACGTGATACTTTCAAATACAAAAAAGGCGCTTCACAACAGATTTCAAACAAAGCCAGAGTGCTTAGGTGTACAATATAAAAATTGTAATTGAAATAAAAATTAATAATATTTGAAATATTTTATTCAAACAATAACAGTGGCTAAGGAGTAAAAGGATGACGTGTGTCTTAACAACTGTGGACACAGCCTGAAAATTTGAGGGGTACCATTATTGATGTCGGCGGGTACTTTATGCTGCCATACATCGACAGAAGTACAACATCTTTTAATACCAACAACTTTTTGACTTCAGGTATTTAACTCTATATAATATCTTTTATCCGGGCGTTGCTTCGACACAGGAGCTGGTGACTGTACGTTGTCTACCATTGCGTAAATAGTGACGTGAGGCAATAGACTCGTCAGTGCATTCCTTACTAGAAGTCCAAAGTGCACCACCATGTACAGTTGATATTTTATACAATTTTTTATTACTTACAATATATATGTATACATAATTAAAGTTTTCTTAATTGTTATATTATATTGTATATTTTAGAATTAAAGTGACGTTTCTCTTGTGCGTTATGTGGTTGCTAGAGATGTTTTAGTTAAATAATCACTTTTTTGCTTTAGCATGATTATTAAGTTCTTTTCCACAGGTGTGATCACGTTTCGAACAGTAGTAGTAAGTCAACTATATGCCGTCTTTTAAATACAGATATATGTCCGTGACAAATTTAAAAAAGAACTCACAAAGAGAGATCTATGCAATCTTTGATGGAAAACTGGTTACAATGTGGTTAAATTTAACTTAATTTTTAGAAACTGCAGATTTTGAAGAAATTCTGTTTCGTAATGTAATTTAAATAAATTTTATTATATTTTGACTGTGTTTGTTTTTTATTTATTACAATGATATGTACGTTAATGCTAACTAAAAAACATTTACAATTGTTGTTAGAATAATGGTAATGTATTATCTGAAAAATGGAAAATTGTTTAATGGCTTCATTTATGTTTTAAGTTGACGCATATGATAATACTTGGATAATTAGCCCCCTTCTTTTTATTGATACCAATAAAGTTGTTTGTGTATAGTAGAAATGGTAATTAGTGTAATATTTGTTAGTTTTTTGTATAAATAACCGAAATGGGATATTTCATGTAGTTATTACTTTTGTACTTTTACCTCAAAAAACAACTATGAGATTAATCTGAAATAAAATTACTGCTGTTAAAACATCATGCTATTGTATTTCGGCTTTAAATAACATTAGTAGTTTTTATAAAGATTAATCTGTTTGTTATAAAAACATTATTTAACCAAATGTATGTAAAGTATAAGTTTTGTACTTTAATGTTTATTGACATTGCGTCGCGTGTATTACGCAATAAAGTATAAAAACATTTTACCTATGTTTAGTGTGTAGTTGTCGACGTATTATTAATGTCTATAAATTGCTCATATTTTTGACAGTACCTACATGGAATAGTTGCTAAAGTAAATGCCTACTTTCCCATTACATTTATGTGTAGTAGCTATTCAGACAACGATGATGTCATTTGTTTAAACAAACAAGATTTTATTTTGTTTATCTATTTTTATTAGTTATATAAAACCGATTTTTTTCAAGTAGACTTAGAATTTACGTTATAACGTTTAACATCTGTCCTTCCATAGATTATTAGGTAGCACGCTTTGGTTGTCCCGCCACCGAGAAACGTAGTTTGAGTCATGTGCATTCACTCAGTTCCTCTGTTCAATAAGTACGGATTAGAGCTACAGCATACCATCTAGCTGCCAATGGTTTTGCTGAGCGATTACACCGACAAATCAAAGACGCGCTAAAGGTTTATAATACTTTATCCTGGTTTGAGGCCTTGCCGTTTATAGTGCTTGGAATCCACAGTACACTTAAAGCAGACATAAAGTGTTCCGCAGCTAAGATGGTTTATGGTACTACATTGCGACTACCCGGCAAATTTTTTAATAACTTGTCTTTAAACGCTCCTGAGGCAAGTGAATATGCACGACAGTTGTCAGCGCACATGTGTACATTGCAACCTAAGCCATTTCACCCACAAATACAAACGTCGTATATCCCACATGACCTTCAAAGCTGAAGTCATGTTTTTGTGCGTATCGATGCAGTATACACGCCGCTCCAGAAGCCCTACGGAGAAGCATTTTGCCATTTAAAAGATAGCCAGAAAAAATCATTAGCATAGATAGGTGAAAATAGCTTACTAGAAAGAAAAACATCCCGTCTTTAATGCTACACCTACTAAAGATTCCTTGAACGTTTACGGCGACATAATGCTTCCGTTCCTACAACAAATGGATACGTTTCCATTACAAAACTTGCTTCCTTTACCCACCACTTTTAAGCCTTCAACCTCAAATAAAAGGCAGCTTTTCATTTGTTCCGGTAGAATTGTAAAACTTCTACTGCGCTTTACGGACCATAATCTGTATTTAAAATTTAATTTTTTCCACAGAGTCTACTGCGTCGAAAATTATAATTTTCCCAGCATTGGAGGTACAATCCCGTTAAGCGTCTACGCAAATCTCCATTACTCCCTTCCCTTTGAAATGCTCGCCTACCCAACCGAATCTATAAATTAACCCTCAACTGCAAAACCAATTGGAAGTCTACGTCAGTCCAGAAATTATCCAATTCGTCACATCGTTTCCAACAACTACCAATCGTTCAGAATAAAGTCCGTCACGAAGATTCAGCATTCTAGATTGACCGCTATCTATCCTACAACAATTTATCAACTCCCAATCTTGTGAGGGGGAGATATGTAGCGGTGACAATTTGCGAACAAAATTGGAAGCAAAAATGATAAACAATATTATTTTAATTTATCATAAAAATTACATTCAGTTTCTGAAACTAATATTCTTTGAATACTAACATTTTTGTCTAAATGTGTCAACGGTTTATATCAGTGGGTACGGCTATATTAACAATCGTTCTCACACCGTTAAACGCCTCCGCTTGTTTCCGTTCAGTATTGTCATCTTCCGTTTCCATCTTAATTCTTGTTTTTTCCAGTGGTTTCGATCCTTTAACTTTAGCAATAAACATTTTCCATTCTGTTTTTGCGTTCTTATTCCTTGCTTCACGTAATCAGCAAAGACGTTAGCTTAACTGGTACTAAAACGTGCAACCTTTGTTAGCAAGCAACGCTATTTGTTTTTCTAAACCGCTTTATTGCGTTAGTTAGCAAAACTGACTACGTAGCCAGTCTTTGGAGTCAATTTTACTAAAACAATGCTTTTGCATTAAAATACAAAACCTGATTTATTATTAATTTTTTAATATATTTATCATTTTCGCTCTGTTTTAATAATTTTTGATTTATAATATTACACTATACTTGTCTGTTTTCGGTTTAATTTTATATTTTTTACAATTTCTTTTCTATACCTCATCCTCTATTTCTTGTTTTCCCCCAATAACCTATAACACATTGGAATAAAATATCAAAAGGATTATCTTCTATCCAACTCGTGTACTAATTTGCATCCTGCAACAAAGTTAAATGAGAGTCCTAATTTAACACCAGTAGTAGCATTTAAACACATACACATCCAGTTTTTAGTCTAGCAATTTGCCAACTCGGCCATCCCGACAAACATAAAGATTAGTTTTGGGAATATTAAAATTCTGTAGTTTAATTGAGTTAAATATATAGTAATTTGTAATTTATATTAAAACAACACATTACTACTTTTTAGGTATATATCAACATTATTATAAATATTTTTTAAACAATCTAAAATGTTGCATCTAAAAGTAGAATAATTTATTTAACAGGTTAATACACGAGTTGAGTAGGAGTAAAACTCATTTTGATCCTCGGTTCTATTTTTCGATGAAATGGATGGTGAGAAAAAGGGGGATTAGTCACAGAAAAAAGTATTTGAAATCAAGATAGAATCAAGGTAACTAGTGGAAATTAACAATTATAGAAAACAAGCAAAAAATATAAATATAAAATAATAATAATAATAAAACAAGTGCCTATTACAATGTAAAAAACACTGCAACAATCTTTAAAAAAAAAGAAAAGAGAAAAGGATGAATAACGCTCTAATGGACGTGTAGCGTGACGTGCGCCTTACCTCACTTTTATTAATTTTGTTTACTTTGAATTAGTGTTAATACATATGGTTTAAAATTTAAATAATGATGTTCATCTTCATTAAACATTAGTTCATGTTTATATGACATGCTACATTACATTTTTAAGTACTTGTGCCAGTCATTAATATTAAACTTGTGTAAAAATTGCTTAACATGTGTCTAAATCTTTTTAGACAAAGTTTAAATATTTTTTATACCAAAATATTTTTAAATTTAAGTAATTATTATTTGATCAAATACTGCGATACGCTTGTGTGACATAATTATCAAAAGTTGCTCGTTGTTTTGCGCTTGCTCATGTTATACGTGTCATTGTTTTTTTTGTATCATTTGTTTTTGTGTGTTAATTGTGCAAGTTGTGTTGCTCAATTGCTTATATTAGTACGATTTTATGAATCGTGCTTAAAATTTTTGGCTAAATTTTTATTATATGTTTTTTGTGTGAATTGTGCAATTTGTGCTGCTTCAACGAGTGCGATTTGTTTAAATCGTGCTTGAACTCTTTTATATTATCGTTATTTGATTATCACTTTGTTTGTGCATTGTAATATTTGTTTTTATTGTATTTCTAAAAATTTTTAAAATACTTTTTGGTTTTAATGAAATCCTTCCAGTCGGCAACATGTGGCAAACGTGGGTCAGTAAAGGCAGATATGCTTTGGTCTGGGTGCTGCACCTGGTTTTATGAGAACTGTGCCGGTTTTTCTGAAGCTTTCTACAAGTCGAAATTTTGCAAAAAACTCAAACCTCTTTTGCTGCTTTCTCTAGAAAACAGGTGAGGGAAATAAGTCTACTTAAAACCTCAGTTACAAGTTTATCGTCAGTGGTTAGTAATCCTACACTTTCACCAGCAACTAACGCCGTCCTTCGTCTTTCCTAAAATAAGATTTTATTTGCAGTCAAACAATATGCTGCAGATAAAAGAAGAAAATTCAATGTAATAATGAGAGGGATCCCTGAATCAGCCACCAACTTCAAGGAATTAGTTACCAAAATTATTGGTACTTGTTCGGATAGCACAAATTTTAAAATCACCTGTATGATATGCAAGCGTCCGCATATCTCCCTTCCTATTTTTGTTAGTTGCCATTCTTTAAATATATTAGCTAACATCTTAAGCACTTGGTTTACCATTCGTAAAAAATTCCCTGGGATTCGGTTGCATAAAAACCACCCTACTGCTGATAGGAATGATAAGACCCGCCTTCCAGCACCAATCGCCTGTCCCAAATTATTGGCCATCCCTGTAATCAAATTAATTTTTTTAAAATTCAATAAAACCTTTTCTAGTAGCGCCAAGATACAGGATTTTCCTCTTGCACTCTATAGTCATGTCCCTGTTTATTACCGCTTAAACAGTCCAGGACAATTACTACCCATTCCAACCTCAATCGAACGTTGTATAATCAACGATATTGGGGACAGTATGAATGTTGATCTCTTTTTTTAAATTAGTTTTGAAAGCGTTAAAATTTTGTATTTTTCTTAAATTAATTGGTAAATTATTCCATAATTTAGAATATTTAATGAAGAAAAATTTTGCTCTCAGGGGTGATTTATAATGTAATTTACGCACTGTATATTCTTTATTTTTTAGCTTACGTTTAAATTTGTTTGCATCAAATTTTATTGAATAGTTTAAATTATTATTGAAAATTGATTTATGGAATAACA
>JAKXYG010000697.1:0-166410 GCA_025895645.1 Cardicola forsteri | reverse complement strand
GACTGTTGGTTTTTATTGGTTGTTCTATTATTTGATGAGGTACTTAATGTTAACATTTTGGCCGGTACGTTACTTTCTGACTGAATTTGCTGCAATGACTTGGTTCAATAAGGCGTACGGTTACTGGGATAATTTTACAAAGGATTTCAAAAAATTTGAAAAAGCAACTCATGCTGAATATTATCGCAGAAGTTCGGATAAAGGTGATGATGACGTAGTTTTTAAATACAAATCTGTAAAATACCGTTGTTCCAAATATCAAAATCAACCGTCAAGAGCCACTGGTCAACGGAAACCCAAGTACTTTAATATTTCTATATTATTTACAGTATATTTACAGTATATTTTTTAAAATATTTTGTATGTTGTTAATAAATAAAAAAATTTTTTTTAATATTTTTAAATTATATTATTATATATTTTTAATACATAATCATTTTATTTAATTTTTATTAATTGTTGTTATGTTTATTAATATAATACGTTACCTTGTACGTTAATTTAAATACCTTTCTGATGTAAATTACGCTTGGTCGGCACTTGTTGAAATAATGACTTCAAACAAACGTCGAAAAATAAGGGAACGCCGTGAAAGTGAAAGTTCTAGTGAAGAGGAGATGTAATTTTATTTTGTTTGATTTTATTCTATAGAGTTGAACCCGATGTTAAAGATGATGGAAATGTATTAGAAGAATATGAGCAAGAAGAACTGAGTCGTCAAAAAGATATTAAAGAACGGGATGCATTTATTAAAAGACTTTTTAATAAAGACAAAGACAATACAAATAAAGTTGGATATTCTTTAAGTAAACATGATGAAGCATTAAAAAAAATAGAATCGGGAGAAGCTGTAAGTATTATTTTTTGAGTTTTATAAGATTATAGGATCAAAAAGAGACAATATCAGAATTAAGGAAAGAATCACGTCGTATTTATTTAAAGAAAAGACAAAAAGATAAGTTAGAAGATTTAGAAGCTGCTGTTGAAGACGAAACTTTGTTTTTTGATGAAGATGAGTATGTTGTTTGTCATAAATTTAAACGTTATAGATTAACGGAACGCGAAAAAGCAGAAATGAAGTATAAGAAAACTTTATTAAACATTGCTAAATCATATCAGCAAGCAGGAGAGGTAGAGAATATTGCTCGTTATTATATCCCTACTGAAGAAAAGGTAATCATTAAATATTTTTATGCCATTTAGCGACCTAGTGAATCTTTAGAACCCAATGAAAAAGGAATTCAAGATGAAGGGAAGCGTTGGGAACAACAACATGTTTCTTCTGCTTTATTTTCTTTTGGAGCTAAAGATAAAACAAAAGATGATGTATGTTTTAATTCCACCAGTTTATGAACATTGCATATTGATATTTATCTATCCTTAAATATTTATTAGTTTTTTTCATCTTAAATATTTTTATTTATTTATTAGTTTTAAAAATATTTTTAACTTTGTGTGTTCATAGGAAATTTCATCAATTTGTAAATAACCTTATTAAAACGTAAATCTTATGTTGTTTTGTTAAATGAAAACTTTAGATTATTAGTTGTACGTTAATTTTTGAGTATTATTTGTGTTTTAACGGAGATATGTATATTATAACAGGATTTAATAATTTTCTTTATAATGTATCCGCTTTTTATCTTATAGGTGTTTTTAAATACTTGTTCCATAATTTTGTGCAGAATATGAGGCATTAATATATTTGTTAATCATATATATATATATATATATAACATTAAGCAAATAAGCATGTGAGCAGTTGTTCTTATTATTACAATATTTTTATGAAAGGTAAAAGTTATTATATTGTTTTACATTTAGCAAAAATATGAACTTGTTTTGGATGATGAAATTGATTTTTTAAAAGAATTGACTCAACCGGGTACCAATGTTGAACCCGAAGTAGATGAAGAAACAGAACGTTTGAAGACAATTGTTAGTCGACGTGAAGCTTTGAAAGAAGCTAGACGTTCTTTACCAATATTTAAATTTTATGATGCATTATTACGAGCTGTCGAAGATCACCAAATTCTAATTATTGAAGGTGAAACAGGTTCAGGAAAGACAACACAAATTCCTCAATATTTATATGAAGCGGTAAGTGTATTAATAAAATATGTTTTTTTTATTTAAAAATATTGATGAAAATAGTTTTTACTGTTTTATGTTGAGTTTCATTTTTGAATGTTTGTAATTTTTCTAAAACTAGTTGTTATATTGAGTCTAAAGACTCGATGGTAGGGCATTATTTAAGATGCTATACTAATTTGGAATTAATGAAGATAAGGCTTTGCCACTTACTTCTGTTGTTATAAAGATTCTTGCTTATACTATTTAAGCACATTAACACATTTAAATATGTTATGTGCTTTAATTTTGAAATTAATTACCGTGAAGAAGGTTTAATGATAAATGGTTAGTTTTATTTTACATAAAAACATGTATTTATGTTGTGATTTTTTATTACTTTAAGTATATATTTTTAATTTTTATATATCTCTAGGGTTATTGTAAGGATGGAAAGAAAATTGGATGTACCCAGCCTCGCCGTGTTGCTGCGATGTCTGTTGCTGCCCGAGTTTCTCAAGAAATGTCAGTTAAACTTGGTGGTGAAGTTGGTTATTCTATTCGTTTTGAAGATTGTACTTCTGATCGTACCTTGATAAAATATATGACTGATGGTATGCTTTTACGAGAATTTTTAACCGAGCCTGATTTGGGAGCGTACTCTGTAATGATTATTGATGAAGCCCATGAGCGAACTTTGCACACTGATGTTTTATTTGGATTAGTTAAGGTAAGTTGAAAACTGTACCGGCTAAAAATGTTTAAAATTAATTGGAATAGCTAGTTGAAAATTACTTTAATTGTTAACAGTTTACCGATTTTTTTGTTTAATATTTGGACTTACTTTATATTGTATCGTTTTAGACACCATTTGTGTTTAATTTGTTTACCTGTTTTCTTGCTACAATGATGTATTTTCAGTTTAGTTAGTTTAATAATACACAAGGATACAACTGAAAATTATATATATATATATATATATATATATATATATATATATATATTCAAGTTTGCATACTATCCTGGATAATCCTTTTCTACTATCCAACAACTTAAAGAATAAAGATGAATCAACAACAAAAGCTGGTGATAGGGCCACTTGGGTATTATAATGGTTATGTTGTTTTAGATTGGATAGTTTACAGTATTTTTTATACATATCACAGTACTTATTCAGACTGATGCTCTATTTATCTGATATTCTGACGATGGTGACCATTATTGTTATATATTTATTTTTTATTAATGTAAAAAACACTATTTTATTCTAAAGACTGATAATTTAAAAACGTTTTTGTGTTGTACGATTTGATGACGGAATTCATTGTTGTTAAGATTTTAGAAACATTTAGTTGCTTATAATATCGTTTTCATTTTATAGATTTTATTAACATAATGACATGAGTTTAATTTTATTTTAGGACATAGCTCGTTTTAGACCTGATTTAAAATTACTCATTAGTTCGGCTACTCTGGATGTAGAAAAATTTGCATCGTTTTTTGACGATGCACCTGTGTTTCGTATACCTGGACGTCGTTATCCTGTTGATATTTTTTATACAAAAGTTAGTTGAGTTTTTTAAATGATTATTATATTTTTTAGTTTTTGCTTTATTTGTGACTAATTAAATGTTTTACTGAGTTGTATCTAAGTGAATTATAATGATTTTATTTTCAAAAGACAATTAAAGTTTTTGTATGCACTTTTTAAGAGAAAGCGTTTATTTGAAAACGTTTTATGTCTAGTTACAAAATTAGTTTTGTCATTAATAAAAGTAATGTTTTTTGTTAATGTCCTTTTATGGTTTTATATTTTTTATTTGTTTTTAATGACAAACTTTTACTAAGATATTTTTTATATTGTTTAATTTTTTAGCATTTATTGTTGTGCGTAACAACTGATTTTAAAATTTTAATTAAAAAATCGGGTTTTTTGTATTTTCTTAAATGCAGGCTCCTGAAGCAGATTATATAGAAGCAGCCGTGATATCTGTGTTACAAATACACGTTACTCAAAAGCAAGGCGATGTTTTGGTTTTCTTGACCGGTCAAGAAGAAATTGAAACGTGTAATGAGTTGTTGGTGGAGCGCACTCGAAAATTGGGTAGCAAAATTCGGGAACTGCTTATTTTGCCCATCTATTCAACGTTGCCTTCAGATATGCAGGTAAAGTTGTTTGGTTAATAAATAATTAAGATAGGTGGTTTGTGTTAATAGTAGAGAATTTATTCAGGTTTCGAGCATGTTTTGGTGATAAGACGCTGGATGCCTGGGTTTTGAACTTGCGCACGATTTGTTTAGATTTAGACAACTTGACAATATTCTATTCCCAATAACTGGTGGTACTGTCGGTTTTACGCTGACCTTTATTACAGACAGGATGCTGATGATTCTAGGGGATTTGAGTAATGCTTATAAAGTTTTACTTTTTAATAATAATGGTGCTGAAAGGAATCTAGACTAATAACAGCAAGGATTAAGTGCACAGAGGTATAACTGGATTACCGCTTCGGCGGATTGATGCAAGCACATACCCAGGATTTTTAAAAGGTATCTTAAGGTATACGCATATCATGTGTGGCCCTTGGGTTAAGAGTGATAACTTTGACAAAAAGTAGGTGGCTTTGTCAATCTTTGCAAACAGTGGTTCGGACACAAAGATGCTGTCTACTAGTTAAGGAAGTTTCTTATTTTTCTTCATTTATTATACTGTACAAATATAGAAATAATTAAGATCTAGATACGTCACCAACTAAATGAATGAATGAATAATGTTTAGGGAACCATTGGTTTCATTTTTTTTCAATATTATTTAACTATCGCTGTTGATATTGATGATCAATGTTATTTGCCAATAGCTTATTAGCATCTCAATGGAAATAAAATTTATATTGCCGATTTTGACGTTATTCTTCAGCGTGTACTTTGTAAAACTTGGAGACATCATTGGACCGCATTGTATTTTTGTTGCAATCTTCCAGTGGTGAACTAACTAGGTTTTATTTGATAATTGAATTTATAATAAAAACCGATGTATGTGTAATCAACAGATTAATTGAAAACCTATTGATATATTGAATACCAAATTTTATTCAGTTTAGATCTAGTTTGATATTCAATGAAAAATGTGATTTAAGTTTATTGTTGGGTTACACTTTCCAAATCAACAATTATGGATAAAAATTTAATTCAAATCCTTTTTTTTGCGTATTGCAATAATTCGAATGTTTTTAATTTGACTAATTGAAATTGTATTATGTTAGAGGCATGGCTGCATAACATTAGCAGCTTTTTAGTTTTTTAGGAGATGTGGATTTAAGGATATGAAACTTTTTCACCCATGTTTGGGGACGACTCATTTTGGTTGGTGACGTGGTCACTATTATTTTTCATTATTTTCTATATCTATACGACATATTAAACGATCGAATCCGATAGCTTGATAAGTGCGACAAACGTAGGACAATAACGAAGTTTTATGTGACGGCACCACTGTTCGCAAAGGTCGACAAGGCCGCCTAATTTTTTTATTTGAGTTGTCTCTAACGCCTACATATGATATAGTATACCATTACCTTGAGATGCATTCTAAGTACTCTGGATGTGTGCTTGTACCCAGCCCAGTTATACTGCTATGTTAGTCTGGGTACTTAAGAGCACCCAATCTAGAATGCACTAGGTGGAGGTAACAGTTAGGAATATCAACTTCATTAGAAATTGAGACTTTACAAGCATTGCTCAGATTTTCAAGATCATTAGCAATCTCTAGGGCTGAGTAGCTGCAACAAATTGAGAAACAGGTAATCAGATTGTGAAATAAGCACTGATTTGTTTGTATGTATGATTAATAATTTTAAAAAATGTATCTTTTTTTTTTGAAAGGCTAAAATTTTTGCTCCTACTCCTCCCGGTGCACGTAAGGTTGTCTTAGCCACAAATATTGCCGAAACTTCGTTAACTATAGATGGCATTATCTATGTCATTGACACGGGGTTTTGCAAACAAAAGTTTTACAGCGCTCGTACGGGAATTGAGTCGCTTGTTGTTGTCCCGATTTCCAAAGCCGCTGCTGATCAAAGAGCCGGGCGGTAAGTAATCTTTTTCAATTGTCTGTTTAAGTGGATTTGCTACTTTTTGTTTTTTCGATGAGTTTTGTCAGCGCTGGCAGTGTTGCATGAATTTTTATAACGTAGCTTTTGTTCAGAAAAGAATTTTTATGGAATTTTCTCTCATGTTAATTGCTATAACTTTTCCATTTGCTGCGGGTATAATGCAAATTAGCAACGGTTTGAAATTAGTTTTTCTTTTCGTAGATGGACTTTTCCTAAAATTAACAAACGTTATCTACCAGAATCAATTACTTTGACTCCCAAAGTAACACGTCTATTTTTCTATTCTGCCAGTAAACAACAGTTCCACTAGATTTTAAATTATTGTATAAATTGGCTTACTTTAATTGGTAATGTACTTAATGATTTGTTTGATTGGTCGTGGTTAACTGTTTTGTAATTTTTAACCATTTGTTGCTGTATCGTTTTTTCTAATATTTTAGTTGCTTTTTTATATTGTATTTATTGGAGGAGACGTATTTTATAAAACTTAATATATTATATTTTTTATTTCATTGTGATTGGTGGCATAGTCATTTCTTTAATATTTGCAACAATCACTTGTGAATATCTACTTCAAAATGTGGACATACAACTAACTCTATTTTTAAGCACAAGATATATCAAGATTGGTTCAATAATAAGATTCACAATCTTAACACAAGCGTTGTAATGTTTATCTTTTTCTTCTTCTACAGCTTTTGCCTCTTATGAGGGGTCGCTTTTTCTGGTCAGCATTTTCCATTTGGTCCTATATCTAACCGATTTGAAACATTATGATGGATGCCCTTTTTGCCGCAAACCCTCATTTATCCAGGCTTGGGACTGGCTAGATCGGTTTTTTTCTGGTCTTCTCTAGGTGCAGTTGAACGTTACAATTTTTATGTTACTCTAGAATTGTCAAGAAACACTCTTTTTCATCACTAAAGTTATTTCTCAATTCTCCAAAATGCTTTGCTTGCACTATTTAAGTACAAAATAGCTTACTAGGAGTTTTGACATATATATTCGTGTAAGTATCATATGACCCCATGCATATTTTTGTTCCAATCACGTAGCGCTGGTCGTGTGGCTGCTGGCAAATGTTTTCGGTTGTACACTTCGCACGCTTACAGAACTGAACTCGAATCTCAGCCAATTCCCGAAATCCAGCGCACAAATTTGTGCAACGTCGTTCTACTGCTCAAATCGCTGGGCATTGACGATTTGTTGCACTTTGACTACATGGATCCGCCTCCACACGATGCCTTGATTATGGCCCTCGAACAATTGTACGCGTTGGGTGCCCTCAATCATCGTGGCGAACTGACCAAGATGGGAAGACAAATGGCCGAATTTCCTTGCGATCCGATGCTTTCCAAAATGATTTTAGCCTCCGAAAAGTACGTTTGGTATTGTGACTGAATTGTGGTAGGGTATATATACAGTAGATAAGCTACTGTCAAAGCACTTATTTATATGAAGCACATCTACGTATTTTAACCTAATGTTGTGGAATTTAATTTTGCATTACATTATTAATTTCCTTAATAAAAACAATACTCTAGTCTATATTTTAAAAGAAGATAACATAATTTTCATTATACTTCTGAAATTAATATATTTTTAATCCTATAAATTACTAAATTCTTGACTAAAATAAGCGTTACATTTATACGATTGCTTCCAGACAATAAACAACTTAATATAATTTAAAATTTAAAATATAATGTAAATGGTTTGAGAAATAAAAATGTTAAAATACGTAGGAACCCCTACATTAAACGCTTTCAGAAAATTCTGGAAATCAATGAATATCACCTAAAATATTAAAAATGTATAGCTTTTATTATCTATTATATATATATATATATATATATATATATATATATATATAATATTATTTTTAAGCAACTAATTTACTTGTTTTTCAATTTTTAAAAATGTCGATATTGTTTTTGACCTAAATTACAATTTTATAATATTAGTAAAAAATATTGATTTTTATAAAATATTTTACTTATACTGTTAATATAATGTTTAACAATTTTTAGTACAATTTAGATGTGCTTCATATTATTAGGTGCTTTGATGAAAGCGAATGAATTATACTGTATTGATTATGACAGCAGCTTGATTATCTACTATATATATATATATATATATATTATATATAGGACCTAATAGTAGTCCAGTTGCTTATACATAACTTTAATCTACATTAGATACCTGATTGGGATGTTCAGGTTAAGGAACTTTTGATTTAATTTTTTATAGTTGGGAATTAGGATGTTGTTAAAAATGACTTAGACATTATATATTTTAAAGATGACTGTTGAAGTATTATTGAACGGGATATTTAGGAGTTTACTAAAAGTGTAGCGAATGTAAGTTTCAAACTAATACATAATTGTAGGTTATTGATTTGGAATTTTAAATCATTTGTTTTGAACATGTAATAAAAAGTTTCCCATTTTTTAAAAATATAACCGGTTGAATTTTTTAATTTCTCAACAGGTATAAATGTTCGGGTGACATTATAACCATTGCGTCAATGCTTTCTGTAAACAATGCCATATTTTATCGACCCAAGGATAAACTGATACATGCTGACACAGCTCGAAAAGGATTTTACCATGTGGCTGGTGACCATCTCATGTTACTCAATGTGTACAATCAATGGGCCGATGCTGGTAAGAACATTTTCCAATTATAATTAATTCAATTAATGGTATACCGTTTTATATTTATTAATATTCAATATTTTTTACAGACAAACAGTATTAATAGTGTTTCACCTATTTTATTTAAGCATTTAGATGTTAAAGTATTATTGCAATTTTGAGAATTTTGCTTAAATTTGTGTCAGATGTGAAGTTTGAATTTCACATTTTAACTGTGGACCGCGTTATCTAAATATTAATTTTTTCAAGGACTTTTGATAGTGCTAATTAACTCAAACTTAAGCAGAAATTAGTATTTAATTAATGTTTGATTCTGTAGATTGAATATTATTGTACTATACAGTCGCATTGGAGTGCTAATGATCCTGAAGATATGAGTAATACATATAAAGTTTATTGGATTGAAAGAAATGTGGGTATGGTCCTTGTGTATAGACTTGAACAACCTAACAGTAGTTCAATCCTCAAATTTATACCAATGTGTTGGGTTAACAAATGGCGTGCAGTTGGTTCTACGCAGCTGCAATCAAGTCAATTGGAAGATGTCTTGTTTGACGAATGGGTAATTTGATTGGCATTGTTGTTGTTTTTCAACTTTAAAGATTTTTCTTCTCACTGGTGTTACGAACAATTTATCCAACATCGTACAATGAAACGCGCTCGGGATGTTCGCGATCAATTCGTTGCTTTGTTGGAAAGAGTTGAAATCCCACTGGTCCACAATCCCGGCGATCACATTAACATTTGCAAAGTAATGATTTTAAAAAATTATAATGTAACGTTTATAATGTATGTTGATTAACTGGAGGTTCCGTTAGTTTAATTGTGACAAGTCCTGTTCAATGAACCACAGATTGAATTTCTTTTTGGCTGAAATGGGATAATATTTTTTTATTAGTTGAATATATTAATGATTCATCTTATCGTTGAATTGTATAGTGCTATTGATACGAAATTAACCTTACAGAACAAGCGCTAACGCTGTTTTGACACTTGTAGAGCTTGTTTTTTTTGGTTTGGTGTTTTGTAACTGCTTTGATTACTTAATCCAATAGGCATTAAAGATTGACATTATTTGGGGTTTTTACACTGATTAGACAATGTTTTCTTTAAGTAAAGGGCTTGTGTTAGTGATGTTATTATTATTATTGTTTTGGTCATCAATGTGCTACTTTTGTACTTTTTACACAGTCCGTCCATTTGCACAACAACGAAAGTTTGTGGCAGAGTTACCTCTTCATTAGTTCCAAGTTCTTATAGCATACCGAATTCTTATACGAAGAGGTTGTTGGATACGAATTGAATCTGGGGTGATAAATGAAGTTTCTTATCTGGAAGATCACTTCTTTATGAAGACGACAGTGTTCACAGGAATGAACGAGGCTATCTTTTTCGGATGAATTCGGGATTGACTCCAGTTGACGGATTGACAGGCCTTACCTTGAAATACTTTTTAAATATTGTAGGTGTATGCTAACACACATTTACTGAGCGGAATTCAACTGACAGTCTAGTTATACCACTGTACACTCGATTTACGGGCAATGGATACAAGACGATCAAACAAAAGCAGTCCATCTATCCACATCCCAATTCGTGTTTGGCCGAAACACTATCCAAGTGGGTCATTTATCACGAATTAGTTTTTACGACCAAAGAATTTATGCGTCAAGTTATCGAAATCGAATCCAAATGGTTGCTGGAAGTGGCACCGCATTATTACAAAGAAAAGGAAATTGAATTAGTCAACCAACCTAGTCAGCGGAACAAGGGTAAATCAAAGGAGGAATTGGAGCCACGCGAAGGCGTTTGAATGCTGCGTTATGCATGTACATAACATTATTTTTATATTCTTTTAAATTAAAACAAAATAATTTTTATTTGACTTTTATTATTAAATTAAATGTTTGATGGGAAATGTTTTTCAACCAAGGGGGGGATATGTGGTGAAGCCAAAGAAGGGATAGCATTTGGTGCTGGTGGTGAAAGTCAAATCACCTACAGTTTTGAGTCTATTTCTACCACTTAGACACATTGATTAAATGACATATTTTTGATATAGCAGCGGTTTTCGCTTTTTTCGACTTGCTACCATCATTTTTTATTTGAGGATTTGTATCTTTTGGTCACTTATTTCAAACTAACTAAATTATTACTCTTGCTACTTGGCGAGAAACATCTTCTAGTAAGTGGACATCTTAATAAAGCTGAACAAGAGCTCGCATTGAGTACCGGTAGTAGCACTCAAACCCAAGTTCAAATCCAACAATGTGCTACCAGACTAGTCCAGTGTAAATATAATATATTATTATTATAAAATCCTTTTGCTTTAAAATAAGCATGGGGCAGCAAGATAACAGTAACAGATAAAAGCATCAACAAGTCTCATAATTAAAATAGAACATTGGGCAATAAAGTGATTCCATGTTTTCGACCATTTTACTAAAATGTCTGTTTGATCCCACGAGACATTCATTTCAATCAGATTCTAGCGAATGGTTTTTAGCCAAGTTTTTTGTGGATTGCCAATCTTTTTTGTTATTATCCATTTCAAAACCGTTCTTGCTGATCTTTTGGGTGCTAAACTCAGAATTTGACCAAGTGACTTATTTGTCTAATTGTAATGATGTCATGTGGTGGACGGGAGTCAGTTCTCTTCATTGTTTGGCTAGATGGAATAACATGACTCTAATGATTTGAGTCTATAAAAACTGACATTGATTTTCCAAGTTTTGGCCAATGTTTACCGGAATCGTATCGTCTTATTGTTTCTATAGAATTTTTACAGAGGCCAGATTGCTAACCTTGCGGTTAAACCCTCATCCTTTATCCAGGCTTTGGACTGGTTGGATTAGAAAATCTTCTCTAGGTGAAGTTCCCGGTTTAAACTTGACTGTTAATTTATTAGTCTGATTGTACAATTTGTTTAATCTGGTTTATCAGTAAAATGTTATAAGATTACTTTTATAATTACAAACATTTGGTCTAAATGACGTGGTTTGTTTTTGTAGAAAGAAACCAGATATAACATGCGTTTTTATTTATTTATTTTTTGCTTGTTTATTCGTCTCCTATCAAAACTGATTTGTTTGTTTTTCAATTGGTCTGCGTAATGTAATTATTTTTAACAATTACAACTTTTGCGTCCAGTGGTGGTCATTCTTGACTTTTTCTTATGTACGAGAAACTGATCCTTGGCGAGTGCAGTTGTTAAAGAAATCGTTTTTTACACAAAAAGTAATTGTTGCTGTTAAATTGTAGTTTATTTATTGCCAACAACTAAATGGTTTATAAATTTATATATTTTAATATAGTTCAGTCAAGTTTCTTTGTTTAAAACTTTTACTTACGGCTTTAAGTTACTTATAAGTAGGCTGTTTATTTAATGCATATGTTTTGTACATTTCCACTTATACAAAAAACAATTGTTAATTTTCTATATTTTATCTAAATTTTATTATTTTAAGTTGCTTTAGGAAATACTAGATTATATTATTCATTTTACCTATATGACAGTTGACTTAATAATTACGCAGTTGTTTTAAGTTTACGTCAAAATTATATTCAATCATATTTCACTGTTTAATCATATTTTATTAAACGATTAATACAA
Source organism: Cardicola forsteri (assembly GCA_025895645.1). Lineage (NCBI taxonomy): Eukaryota > Metazoa > Platyhelminthes > Trematoda > Strigeidida > Aporocotylidae > Cardicola > Cardicola forsteri. Next base: position 153,955 of record JAKXYG010000697.1, on the reverse strand, counting down.
AGTTATTATGCAGGTCATAATTTGTAGTATATTTTTTACACCTAGTGTTCTTAAAAATTGTTAGTAATTTTATAAAAGTATAATTAGTATATATTTTAATTTATCATTTCGTTAAATTGTGGTACACAAAAATAATGGATACATTTTTATTAAATATACCATTTGAAACTTTTATTAATAGTTTACATGACTAGTTGTTGTTTTAAAGAATTTATCAATGATAATTGTTTTGTTTAATATAAAATCCTTTATATAACGAATGTTATTAAACATATTTATTCATTAAAAAACTGATTTCAACTATTTTACAAAAATTTATTAAGGTACCGAGCTAAATGTTTCAAAATTATGTTGAACACGAAAAACAATTTTAATTACATGTGTATAAAATATTAATGGAGTAAAAACAAAGTTAGTGACAATTAATTTTTTTTTAATATTTTGTTTGCGTAGGTTTTGAAGATAGAATATAGTTTTATTGTTTGCGACAATTTTATTAAAACTCTTTTTGTGATCTCATGATCAAATTCTTTTATAGTCGGTCCCAAATCCGGTTGGTGAAAGGGGAGGTTCTGGTCTCTAAAACACTAATATTACTGAGGAACCGACAATAGGGCTTTTGGAATTGCAATTAAAATTGAGTCAAGACTACGCGAAGGGTCATTTATAAAACACAACATTTATTATTATTATTATTACATTAAACTTTAATATCTCATTAGAGATACGTTCACCTTAAAAATATTAACGGTAAAAAAATATTTAATTCTGGTGTTATGGAAAAGTAGCGCAGCCATTTGAGGGCCCTCCAGTATACTAATTGTAAATAAAAACTATGGGCTATAGAGTTCAAAGCGTAATACACAACAGCAGCTCCAACGTTACAAAAAACAGGTTTTATTGCTCAGCGAATGGAGAGTATAACAATTTGCAAAAAGTGTCTTTTGATGTAAAAGGAACGATTATTAATTGTTCGACTTAAAAACGCTTGTTTGTTGACTGACATCAAGTAAATTGTGTCTAAACATAAAATTTGTTAGCGTATCGTCATGATTAAAAGTGAGTAAATTGATTATGCTTACTTGAAAAACGGTGTAGAATTAACATATGAAACTTCGATTCGTACTTTAGTAAAAGTGCATTCATTATACAATGCGCTGACAAATAAAAGCTTATTATAAGTAGGTACAATAACTGAACATGCACAAACTGAAATATTATCAAATGTTTTGATCCATACATAAGAAAGGACATGAATGTTTGTATGAGCCAAATTATTATTTTGTTTGTTAAACGCTACTTTCATCTGTAATCAATTAAATATCAGTAATATTTTATTAAAATTGTAATTTTTTCATTCTAAATATGGTCAGCCTAATAGACGTGTCTAAATATAATTAATTGAGTGTTTAATTAAATCAGACTTACATACGTTTGTATAGATATAAATTAAATATTTTCCCTATATAATGAAACATTTAATTCTAAATCCCCACTTGAAAATTGTAATAAATAAATGAATTAGGTCATTAAATATATTTAGAGAGCTAATCATTATTTTATTTTTTAAATTGGATTTTGTGTATATCTATCTATCTTTATCGAAATAGAAGTTTTTAAACAAATTTGTGGTTTTTTTTTTTTATACATTTTAAAAAACGATGTTATGGGCAAAAATGAAATTAAAGAATTGTTATTTAATAAAGGGGACTGTTGAATAGCACATATGTTTCTCAATAAAGTTTGAGTGTTTTATGAATTGTCTTATTTTGGATGCAAGAAATTTATTTTGCTTAATTGCTTAAATCTGTTAAATGCATGGCTGTTGTTAATATATATATATATATATATATATATATAATTTGGTTATTAATACTTGAACCTTGTAACTGGAAACATTTTTCAGCAAGTGGAGTTTTAGCAAAACTCAACAAGAACCATTATTTATGTCGGTAGTGGGACTCGATCTTATATCTACCCATTTCTAGTTTAGTGTTCTATCAAAAAATAGTTTTCTTTTAAATTTATAATAGTAATACTTTTTTTTCTATTTAATTATTGTAGTACTGATATTAGAAAAGATGTTTGACATATTAAAATTTGAGGTTGTGGATTTATATCATTTCAAACTTATATTGTGAATAAAACACAAATCGTGTTTAATTGTGCGCTTAAAAATAACACTATCAATTTTAACTACTAAATGCTATGACATGAATATTTTATTAACTGAACGCGTATAAAAATGTTTTAAAAATAAACTATTTTAATTAACGAACATTTGATTTAAATAATAATGTTGGATATACTTTTACTAGAGTTTTTATGTCTAATTAGCGCAGTTTTTTATTATTTGCTACACTCTTATCCAAATGAACAGAGGTTAAAATGCCGACACTGTTTCACTGAGTTAAATGTCGAGAAGAAAAAGAAGGACGTTGAGCCATTAAGATAAAAAATTAACATCACTGTATAATATTCTCAGGTTAAAATCGAAGCTATTTTTGTTTGATTTGATAAAACAATTTTTAAAATATATAATTAGTTTATTTTTTTATCCACGTTTTTAACATGTCATATCGCAATACAAAAATTGAAAATATCATCATACTTAGCTCATATTCTCTTGGGAGATGCTGCATGTGCTAAACGTGATTAAAAACAAAAATGGCCCATTGTACCCACCACATAATGGTACAACAAAAATAATAAAATCCATGCGTTAATCCGATTTAGTTAATTTTAATCATAATTATAATTAAACAACCATCATAGTTGATTTGCAACTTATGAATTTTCTACCCAAAAAATATCATGATTTATTTGAAAAAATAATCAATTAGATAATGTGGGTGTGTTGCGCAATCCGTCTAATAATTTATTTTCTATCATCATCTGCACTCCATCCTTGGTTAGTTAGGGTCATATATGCGCTATTGTTTGCTCACAACAGTTTTTGACAAATTTTTCAAAAAACTTTTTTTTATATCAGAAAGTGTTAATTTGCGTTTTCTATATAAACCTATTTTGCTATTTCAATTTTATTGAATACACTTTTGTAAAATCTATACTTTAACATTTTACTCAATATTTTTAACCAGGATTAAACAATTAATATGTATGACGTCTAATTGTTGAAAACAAAGTTAAATTCTTTTTTATTATTTACCCACTCTTCAATTGTATTTCAATATTAAACATCTGTTTTAATGATCTATTTTAATTCCTGATAAAAGTTGTCTTCTAGTTTTATCAATAAATCTGCCCAGTAATTAGTTTTAAAAAGCTTTTTTTGTTTTAAAATTTAATTTACAGCATTTAAATTATTAATATTAACTGTATCTTGACAAATTAACATACAAACATATAGTGGATTGTTTATGATTAAAATTATAGTAGTCAAAACGTTTGTCAAATACGAATAAGCATGAATAACGTTCGCAATTGTTCAAAGTAATTTGTCCGTGCTTGATTCGATCCAATTGTTTACACCCAATGATTTTATTAACCGTTTATTCCTTTTCATTTTTAAATTAAGGATTTGTTTCAACAATTTGTTACAAAACAATAATCTATTATTAAATAATACAAGGAGTTTTAATTATGTAACAGAAATGTATCTATTTGTTTAGTTAAGAATATCAATTGCTTTGAAATGATGCATTCTGAACAAAAACATTGTAAAAACTTGTCAATACATTTATAATTATGTAAAATACTAGTTGAGCTAAACAGTTAGTGAAATTTAGATAAAAATATACTTAATAACAAATGATATATTAGTAAAGTAATAGTTTCAGTTTATCTTTGTGTGTAAATATATTTATATTGGTTTTAATATCAATAACAGAATAACAGAATAAACAGAATTTTCCAACTGAATAGAAGTTGCATAAAACCAATTGTGCTATTATCAGGTTATATATATATATATATATATATATATATATATATATATATATATATATATGGAGTTTAGAACTTTTACCATTTAACGGTGCTGCTATTTACATTGGCTACAGTACGTATAACACCAATTTATTATTTGTTTGACTTAGTTTGATAGCCAAAATGATTGTTATTATTGCAAAGAATAACAACACTAAAAGTGTATTTACATGTTATTTCAAAAGCTTTTTGCTTTAAAGAGCATGGAGCAACAAGATTGTTCAATCTAATTTTAAATTAAATTTTTGACTTTCAAACTCATACACATCGAAGATTGAAATTTTATTTAGATTTCTCCGAACCCCATTATCGGAATCGTGTTGTTTTCACTTCTTTACCATAGTTTCTTTAACAATATTTTTACAAAGGCCAGGTTGCTAATCATGCACTCAAACCCTTTCTCATCCGGATTTGACATTGGATAAGGTACAGTTAAATATATTACATAAAAAATTAATTTGTATTAGTATATTTAATAAAATAATAATAATAATTAGTTTAGTTCAACTTAAATCCCTGCGTTTATAGCATGACATCTGGCAACCGATGAACACATTTAATTTGTTTACGTTCTAGTAGCCCATTTTTCATAAAAATGCTTCTTTTTTCTTGTTCTTTTACAAATTTTTCTCTTTTATAAATATTTGTTCTTTCTGATTATTTTCCTCTATTCAGTTATGTATTAAACCAATTTGAGGCATTATATGACTTAACTTTTTTACTGACTGATGCTCTTCCTACCGTAAAGCCTCTTCCTTTATTTAGGCTTGGGACTGGCTAAATTGGTTCATTTCTGACCCTTTCTTGTCTAAAAATGCTATTTCTAATTTATTCCTAGTATTACACTAGCAATAGTATGTTTTTATAAATATAAGTAAGTTGATAGTTGTACATTTCGACTCTCTTTTTCTTCAGTAGACGAGTTTGAAATCAGTTAGTCAAATTTCCAATAATAAGTAGTTGATTTTACACTCATAACAACTCTACAATAGCCAATCTCTATTCCGATTAAAAAGAAGTTTCTAAAAATCTAACAATCCTGTTTCAATAAAAAAACTACAAATTGTTGCAGAAATAACAGGAGGGTGTCATTCTAAATGGTACTAACTAAAATAAGAAAGAAATTTCACTTTTTAATTAGACAAGATCTTCAACGTTCAAAGAGTGTACGCTTACTCCATGTGTCTACACTTATTTGAGGTAGAAAGTTGGAACAAATACTCTCGAAGCAATAAATCGATTGTTATAGAACAAACGTATTGTGCAAAAATTTGAGAAATACTTACATGCAACAACCTTGGTTTATTATACACTATTTTTTATCAAAATATAGTCACAAGCCAGTTTGTTGATGTGTAATAAAAAATTATGCTTAACGATTCCTTATTGCCTATATTAAACAGGAGTAAATTTAATTAAGTCAATTCATTAAATGGAAGATGCGAAAAAAACAAACTCGTTTATATTTAATTCGATTAGAGAGATATCTAATATAAGAATGCCTATTTTAAGTTATTCAAAAACAAAAAAAACCCTATATTCATATGTATCTAATTAATATGAATTTACTAAACAAATTTGAGAAGAACTATAATAATTGATTTGTTTTACTACATTCCATTAAAAGAAAATGTTTGTTCAAGAGCACTTTACACAAGTACGTGTATATATATATTTATAAATTAGATTCATATACTGAATAATACCTATATATTTTTGAAATAAATGTGCAATAAATTTGATTAAATTTTTATGTTTTACTTCAACTCTAATTAATTTCGTCAACATTAAATAATGATTAAAATTAAATTAAATTGATTAAAAATTAAATTAAATCAATATTAAAAAGTGATGATAGAAATGGAAAATTATGAAGAGAACTCAACATTTACTTTTTCAGAAACAAATATTTTATCGTTACGCATATTCAATTATGCGTTTTTGCAAAAAAAATTGAAATTTAATATACAAATCATAATTTTTATAGTTTGGTAATAATAAAAGTTAAAAAATCAAATAATTTCAAGTATTTAAATATAATATGTAAATATGGATGGTGTTGATTTATTTTTTTTATACTATTTAAACTGACAACACGTTTTTTAAACAAGGACTTCCAGTCGGGTATTCTGACTAATTTGAAGCTGCATAAAATCAACTACACGTAGATGAGCATAATTTGGGTGGGGAGTGCAAGCCTACACAACAGGTAATATTCAAAAACTCCAATCTATTTAATCTCCAGTCTAAAAGAGGAGCCTCTAGTAATAAATCACTTTACAATTATTTAAATTTTTAATATTTCTATTTTTCTTAATATACAAAAGTAGACCAGATTTAATACGTTTATTATTTTTTAAAGTTTTTTTTCTTCTAAAAAACACTATTTTTGCAATAGACTAAATACTTAAACAATTCTAGAAAAATGTACCAACTAATAGTTATTTGAATTAGATATAAGTTTACCTTTGCCTTATTGGATCTTTTTTTTCTTAAGAGACCAATGAGTGAATGTAGCAACACATGCTAAATTATTTATCTATTTTCATAATTTATCTATTATTAAAGTGAAAATAATAATACTTTTGCTAACATTAATTTACGGTTAACTCCACTACAGCTGACTCTAAATTTAGCTGGAAAAAAGAAAGGTTTAAGAGCAAAACGAACAACCTGATCTCTGTAAAATTATCGTTACAGAAACAATACGAGGACACTATTTCACTAAACTATTGCAAAGAAGTAAAAGTATGATTCTGATGACAGGGTTTAATGGAATCCGTATAGATTTTCTATCTTCAATATACACGATCTTCAAAACCAGAAATTTTATAAACAATCTTGTTGTCCCATGCTTTTTAAAGCAAAAGGGTTTTGAAAATATTTACCGTCATATAAGTCTAAATTGGCATTTACTATCTGTGTTAATTTACTCCCTTTTTATACTCAAAATTTGCGTTGTATCAAATTTTAGCAAACAAAGGAATTGGGAAACATGTACGTGCCTTTTATATGTAACAAAACAATTGTTAGAAGAAAAAGGAAAAGCAATTGCAAATATTTGCATAAGGATGCGCTTTAACAAAGTAATTCAATATTGCATCCATATTCATTCATGCTATCCAACCAATTAAAATATATCTCCTAGCCCCAATGAATATAGTATGTTTAAAATGGAAAACAAAATTAAATAATGTTTGTGTGCTGTTCAACTGATTGAAGAGTTTAAGTGGCTATGCAAATGTTCTATTCCATAATCATCGCACACTCAACATTTCGATTGACATTTTTCAAGCATACGAACGGAAATTTTACACTTTAAAACAAATACAAGTAATGCATGTATTATTAGTATATATATAATAAAAATAAACTGGTGTACACCATAATTAGTTAGATATATTTGATCACTTGTAAATAATTTAAAAAAATTTATACTAACATTTTTATTGAAAACAAATTTGGGTGTTAGTAAATGTTGTTTCTTTTTAACAAACGGAACTGAGTACTTATTATATTAAAAAATTGAATAGTTTTCACTTTTAATTCTCTATTGTTTAAATACACATATTACATAAAATAAAAATAATGTTTTTATATTAAATATTGAGTGCGGAAGCCAAAACAAATAAATGGTAAATAATAAATTCGTATTCACACATTGCCTAAAACAATGCATTTTATTATTTATTATTTTTATTTTAATATTTTTTTTAATAATTAATTTTCAAGTACATAGATATATATATATATATATATATATATATATATATAACGAGAGGGAGAGACCATTGATTCAATATTTGGAATACTTGTTCGCGTAAAATAAAAGTTCTACATTCTGTCCTATGCTCAAGTGTGCATAAAAAATATAGCAAAAAACACTGTCAATAGTATATTTCTATTATACACTGAATACAATTCCATTAAAGTCTTGATAAACGCAGTAATTATTGTTATTATTTTAGTGGTAAAAGCCTCAACTTTATAAAAGTAATTGTGTCACCAGTTTAGTGTACTAAAATTAACCAAATGCATTAATCTACAAAAATAAGACAAATCTGTCTAAATTTAAAAGTAACAAACCAAATTCTCGTATTAAATTTTGCTATCTATTTAAATTCCCTTGCTTGGCACAATACATAATTAATTTTGCTTAATTTTGGTTTATATATAAGTTGTAATTAGCACCCACAGTTTAAAATTACTCATGATTGTCGTCTATACATTTGGTTTGCATTTGAAAAATATAAAAAGCCGATTTAAATTTATTCATTCCCTATGGGCAATTATGTCATCAATATATATAGAATAGAAAAATATTTATTTATTTGTTTTTCAAGTAGATCATTTACTTTTCGCAAATAAATTCTTAGTTGCCCTATTTTCCAAAATCGGCGATAAGTGGATAAATTTAAATAAAGCTAAATAAACAAATCAATGCTTTCAGTAGATAGACTCATTGAATGAGGGTTGTTTGCATCCATTTTAATAAAACTCATATATATATATATATATATATATATATATATATATATATATATATATATATATATATATATATATATATAAATATATAACTACCGTTTGTTTGCACAAATTTCAAGTGTGTGTGTGTGTGTGTGTGTGTGTGTGTGTGTGTAATCAAATTCAAAACAACTGTTTTCGTAAATAAAAAATGAAACATTGTTTTGTCCAAGCAAACTAGTCAAGTAGACTAATAATAACTCAAGTAGATTAGTCATGTTTGACGAATAACTAATTAATATTAAAGTACGACATTGATCCAATGTAATATAGAGTTGAACATTGAGTTACAATGATTGTGTAAACACGTTGCATCTGTAGCAAGTGTGATTTATAAAAATTAATTAAAAACAACCTAACTATCCAGCTTTTAACATTTTCTAGTTATAACTATTTAATTAAACATTATTGATTTTCCCGTTCAATAAACAAACAACACACTTTTGCGATTCGTGAGTTGTTTTCATTTGTTTATTTAAATACTGTAATTTGAATAATTAAATTGATTATGTTTTAACGCGACTAAATAATCGTTGATCTTGCTTCGTTTACTTTCTGCTATTATAGTCTATGTGGGAAAAGAATTAATGACTAAATATTCCCAATTAACGAGTATTGGATCCGTTTATCATACTGTATCTGCGTACTTGTTCAAAATCCATTTTTGTCTATTTTGCTGTATAATTTGCCACATTTTCAAGTTAGAATGCTTTTGTATTCAAAAAATAAAACTTTATTTAACGGAATAATAATGTAGTCTTCAATGCAAATTGTATACATGAAACGGATCAAGTAGAGAACAGATAAGTACAAACAACACAATTCCGGAAGACAAATATGGCTAAAGTTATACACCCGTTGATGGATAAACAACTTCAAGTCACACTATCAGTACCAATTGCAAATCCTTGTTTGGTTTACTAAATGTCCATTAGCTAAGAAATACTTTTTCACATCACATATGTAAACCAAATTACACATATGTATATGCATGTGCAGTATACATATTAGAGTATTAATAAAGCCCAAGAAAGAAAACTGAACTCAGTAGAAATGAAGATGCTTTGATGATTGTTAGGATTGTCCAAATTAAACAGAATAGAAAATGACGCTATTGAAAGAAAGCTGAAAGTTATTAAAACTTATAAAATATGTGAGAAAATTGATTGAAGTGGTACCGTCATATTCGACGTAGAGAAGAAAACAAGGTGAATAATGGTGTCAGAAGTGCAAGATAAAAGAAACCAAAATTGACCATGGAGGAAATAGTTAAATTGCGTGGAAGCTGATATGAAGGAAAAGGGGCTAACACAAATTGACGTTGAGAATAGAACCAAATGGAGAATGCTAACCAGAGAAAAAAAGCTGTCAAAAAATATATGATCCCCAAATAAGTTTTTGAATTAAGATTGAAGCAATTTTATATCTAAAGTTATCTTTATTTTCTAATGTGTTTTAAATAAATATTGAGAATAAAAAATAATAAACTGACAATAAGTGATATAGAAGAATATAATAACAATAAATTTATCACGCAATCCAAATATACTTTTTATATTGAAGCCTTTTACTAAATCCTCCGTTTTAAGGAATGCTTCAATTAAAAGTACAATGTACATTAATACCAATATTATTAACAAGTGTATTTAAACATATTTTCATTCATGTTTTTTTATTTATGCAACTAATAAATTGATAAAATTTATTTTAAATCAAAACAATGATTTTAAATTGATAATTATATTTTGAAAAAAAAACTCAATTTTAATCCCACAAACTTTTCATAATTAATGCAATATTTTGCTTTTTTTACTTTATTTGCAAAATTTAAATATGCTTTATACAACTTGTTTTAATTGCATAAAAAAGAACATTATTGTCACTACAATTGATAATAGTGATGACACAATAAAAACAATGTTTATTATTATAATAAACCAAACGTGCAAATGTTTTTTTAGAGGGAAAAAAACCAAAAAAATGTGCTTTTAGAATGATAAATTAAACTGGTTTGTTTTTGTAAAATAAATTAAAAGTATAAATTATGCCAAACGTTTCCCTTTTTTATCCCAATCCAGCTACATGTAGAGTAAAAAATGAAAATATCGTTTTTGTCAATCAAAAATAATTCAACTTCTCGAAGGCATTCGTGCAATGAGATTGGTAAACAATCCCGTGCCATCTTCTTGTTCAGCCGTCGATTTACAGTTCAATTCATTCTTTTTATTGGTCAAATTGGCGTTTCCATTACCAACGCCCATGTTAACCAATGCAGGATTGGAAAATAGAGTCGCATTTTGGTTTGGAGTTGCACTGCGTCTTTCGTTGTTTGTATTCGACGTTTCTTGGCCAAACAAATGACTTTCGGCACCCAAATTATGATGACCAAGATGATACGCACTGGAATTAGATAAGTCGTGCGTAAGATTGACTGACGATGCTTCGTGATGGTCGACAAACACAGTGTTGGCAAAACCACATTCGTAGTCGTGTGGACGTTGTGACTCGGACGTTCGTGAATTCGACTGGAACAATGATGCAGCAGCAGCAGCGGCTGCTAATTGGTGATGACTGATCAATTTTTTCTTGTCCACATTACCAAATCCATTGGATTCTGTTAGCGGTAATTTTGTTTCGTCCAATTTTGACAAAAGCTTTATAGACGATTCTTGTCCGTTTGAATTTAGATAGGAATGATATTGATAGGGCGAATAATAGTTGGTATCTGGTCCGGGTGATGTCGATTTGCTTTCGTTTTTGACAACGTCGTTTGTATCCGATCTCGGTTCGACTTGCATTGGATAATGATGATTGTGATAATTGAGTGCAATTAAGTCGTTGTAATTAAAATATTCGGTCAGAGGTTCGTTGGATAGAGGCGGTTTGGCCGCTGACGATACGAAACTATCGTCGCCGTGAATAATCGAGTGTAAGTGATGTGGATGGTAACGCAACGAAGGCTCGTCCAAACGCAGTCGTGTGTCTTTCGATTTGTCTAAATGACGCGCCAAAAAAGCATTTCGATTGGCTGTAAAAGCTCCATACGGTTGGACATCGCCTTCGGACTGGTCGGAACAGTTGGAGTTGCATGACACGTTGGACGGAACGGAATCGGCTTTGTAAGGAGATGAAGCAGCCGAATTGATAAGTAGACTTTGAGCATGATTACGATTGGCATTGGTGGAAGTCAGTTGATGCGAGCCGTGTTGAATGTGTTGCAGTAGACTGGCCTGTGCACTTCCAACACCCAACAAAGTGGGGTTTTGATTACGATGATCGTCTAAATGATTCAACGACTCGTTGTGCAAATTTTCCAACGTATTTGGACACGAGTGGGCACTCAGCGACACAGATTCTTTATCTTTTTGCGTTCGTTTACACTTATAGCGGTGATTTTGAAACCAGATTTTGACCTAAATAGATTCGAAATAAAACCAAATACGTCTCATAACGATTTCATTATTTATAAATCATTTTTTAAAATCAATGAGACATTTTTAATCACTTATTTTAACTAATGAAAACCTGTATGTAACTAGTTAGGCCACTAGTTGTTTTATAGTCATTTGAAATTAAAATATTGTTTGAGAGTTTAAGTTTAATTAATAATCCGGAAATTAGAATTTTTATTACATATATTTTTATTTTTTATTTTTTTACAGATCTTCTCTCTTCCATGAGAGGTTATTGTTTTTGGCTTGTTTTCTCCATTTGGTTATGTACTAAACCAATTTGTAGCATTAAGACGTTACGGTGATTTTTACTACCGGATTCCATTCTTGCCACAAACCCTGCTTCTTTATTTAGGCTTGGGACTGGCCAGATTGGTTTATTTTTTATCCTCACTAAGCAGAGTTTCTATTACATGTTATGTATGTATAATATAAGAAAAAAATTTAACAAGCTTATTGCACTTTTGATGACTATCCATGCTTGAACACTTTTTATTCTAAAATGTTATAGCACAGCATCGTAAGTTTTTAAACATTGTACTAACGTATCGTTTGTAAGTTTTAGTAATTTAAAGTCAAAATATTCGTTATGTTGTTTGTTTGGTGCAAATTAATATACTATGTAAGTATCTTTCTTACACTGTACATAAAATAATAATTAAATCTTTTCAAAGAGGATCAGAAATAAACCGATCTAACCAGTCCTGAGCCTGGATAATAGAGGTGGGTTTGTAGCAGGAAGGACATCAGTCATTAAATTACCTACTCCAAAAACTAATTAATCGTCATAATGTTTCAAATTATTTTAATACAGAACCAAATGGAGAAAAGTGACCAGAAACAGCAATCTTCCATGAAAGTGGGAAAAGCCGAAGAAGAAGAAGGCACAAAAAATTGACTAATCTTAATTAACTCCATTCTAGTAGCTGTTATAAAACCTGTATTGAGAAAGACGTCGGGTTGGAACGTATAATTGGAAATCCTATTTTTTAAAAGAAATTTGCATTATTGCAAAAAAATCACTAAGGAAAAACTATTTATTAAAAAGTGTCCAATGTCTTTTACAGATATACAGATTTAAACACAATATCAAGTGTGCAGAGTTATTTCCTACTCAAAATATTTAATGAGTACACAATAATAATGCATTTATTTCTAGTAAAATAAAATACCGCGCAGACGGTTTTGAATACATGTTTCTTATTTAATGCCAAATGTATAAATCCAAAAATTTATTTATTAAAACTTAATTTTATAACAATTACTATAATATCTAATAACTAAAATAGGTAGTGGCTAAGTCACTCAGTTCTTATTCCAATGACCGAATAGTTTATTGGCAAAAACCTTTGTCTCCTTCTTGAGAAGTCAAAGTTTTAAATCCAAATAACTAGTGCTTTTTAAGTTTATACAACCTAGTAGTATTAAACCACAATATAAAAGCAACCAGTAACACAGTTGGTTTTACGTTACTCCAATCTGGCCAAGATAAGTATTTTTCATGATCCATTTTTACTTTAACTTTATTGAATAACAGTATGTATTCCACTACATACAGTAGGCAACGTATGTCATTCCAATTAATTTTTTTAAATATTTTTGTTTGTAAAATAAATTGGTGTGTATTTTTAAAATAACAATTTTTTTACACATTATAAAGGTTTGATTGATGCGCTACATTTCGAGTCAGTCACACTGCCACAACGTAAACCCTAATTTGGGTTGCGTAAATAGTCTATTTGATGAATTAGTAAAACATCTAAAAAAACAAAACTACTACATCTATGTGCTACTCACTTGAGTCGGTGTCAGATTGATCAACTGCGACAAGTGTTCGCGTTCGGGTGCCGACAAATACTTTTGCTGTTTGAATCGCTTTTCTAATTCGTACACTTGAGCTTGGCTAAACAAAATGCGTCTTTTGCGTCGTTGAGTAAGGCCACGAAAAGTAGCCAAATGTGCATTGGAATGATGTACAGCATGATGATGATGATGGTGATGATGATTGTGATTGTGGTGATGTTCCAAGCCATGTCGGTTGTTTGCCGATATTGGTTTGGTCAGTCCCAAAGACGAAGAACTTGTCGTAATCGTTGTTGACGTATTCAGTGCCGAACTTGCTGTCAGCGTCTTTTGACTCGAATTGCCAAAGGCATTCCAATAGGTGTGATGATTTGGATGACTTTGTGAATTGATTTCGGATACAGCTACGGCTGCAGCTGCCAAAATGGCTGCATTGTACGACGAATCCTTCATTCGCAGTCGGTGATGAGGATAATTTATGTACGGATTAGAATCACGAAAATAATTGGTGTTTAGATTATTATAATGAGATTGTTGCAATTGGTGTTGTTGTTGTTGTTGTTGTTGTTGATGGTGTTGTTGTTGGTGTTGGCGATAGGAATTCAATGCGGATGCCGCTGAAAATGGATAAAAGTCACTTGGAGACGACATGTCGGTAGGAAGAGTCGAAGAAGGCATGGGACTGGATCCGAAGACGCTGTCTGTTTCGCGGCTCGACACGACCAACTGACGATTTGCTCGAGTTGCAAAATTGAGCGAATTTTCATGTGCAATAGGATTGAGCAAATTATTTGGCGTTTGGTGATACGATTGAGAATTCGAATGGAAAGCCGAGGTCAATCCACCAGAAGTTGCATGGGCTGGTTGGAATGACGATATTGATAATGACAACGATGCTGACAATAATGATGACGATGCTGATGATGCTGCCGATGACGATGAAGATGTTGACGCTTGTTGATAGTAGTGCAATGGATGGGTCAGTGTAATAGAATTGGTCGTCGAATAAATGAAAGAATTGCTAAAAACGTTGTTTGTTTGAAATTCGCCATTCGAATGGGCTATTTCGTTCGAGTTGGCCAAATCTGTGTTTGAATTGTCATAACTTGTTGGCGGATAGGCGTTGCCTGTAATAACTGCATTGGTTGCACCCATGAGACGAGACACTGTGGAAAAAATAAGCGCACTTTATTTATTCATCCGTCATTATTATTGGTGTTACTTGATAGCTTTAGGCATTTTTAACAAAACCCGTATTTTGTGCTGGTGGTCAAATTTATTATTTATTCTTAAATTATTTAAATACCTTTGTATTATTTGTTTTCAAGATTGTTAATCTTTGTTCAAAACGTATGTTTAGTGTACAACACACACACACACACACACTATATCGTGTTTAAGAACCCTAATAATACAAAAAATACAAAGCTTATTCCCCAAATTTCAAATACTTTCCACGTACAAACAATATTTTCACACATTTTTAAACTACAATTTATAAACAAAACAAACTAAAGAGTAACAGTTTGTCACTATTTGGATTTTTCAGTTCGAAAGAAGCAATGATAAACGAAAAAAATACCTTGGCAACCAAAGCATTTACACAGTGTTGGTCAAACTAACATGTCAATCTTTTTGCTACTTAAATGCGCGTGTGTGTGTGTGTGCATATAGACGTGTACCACTTGTCTTCAATATACAAAAGTCTGTAATTCCATACAAAAAGACTTAGACTAGACGAGTTTTGTTGAGATTGTTTTTTAATTGCTCATAATTAGGTGTATATATATATATATATATGTGTGTGTGTGTAGCATTATCACCATTCCATGTATAACAATTCGAGCAGACGTAGCAACTAGATTTGTGGGAGTAATAACATTTTTGAAACTGGGCTGTTTGAAGTGTTTTGATAATTTAAGTCACGTGCTTTCATTTTTTCTCAAAGTGAAATCAAATAATTGGGCTTTTTAAAGAAAAAAAAATTATTCCAAATTATGATGGTATGTGATCAAAATTAAACATTGATCAATGTGTACATTTTCTGTTTTCGTAATTTATACCAATGTTATACTGTCCAAAGTGCGTAAAACAAATTTGTATGTTTGTAAGTACACACTAATCAAAAAGTTACATTTGCTTCCAATAATGATAATAATAATAAATAATTTATCATTTAGGCTATTTTTTAAATGCCAAATACAGTCAACATGGATTTGTGTCACGGTTGTTAATCAGCTTAAAGTAACAGTGCTCCGGCACTGTCTAGCGATATAGCGCTCGCCTCAAACCTAGGTAGGCATGGGTTTGATTCCCACCAACGGCAATAAATTCGGGCCGACATTCAGCTTAGCTAAATTGTCTACTATTAAAAACGTTTTCCATAAAATATTTAAAATAGTAAAAATAAATTAAATTTTTTAAAAATTTAATAACGATGTGAATTTAAATTTGAATTTAACCTTTTCAAAAATGTCACCAGAGTTATCAAATACTCAAAACACTACTATAAAACTGTATTTTTTACAACAATATTTAAATACTTGGTTTTTCAAATAAGAATAATTGAAAAACTTGACTTTAGCTTTATTGCAAAGTTTGTGCCCCCTTTGTATTGAGAAAAGTACTTAAAATTGTGTACCAATATCATAATTATGTTGTTGCTATTTCATTAAAAAATATCCAGATAAAAGTAAAATTGACTATTATATATATTTAACAATAGGGTTTTAAGGGATTATGTTTTTAGAAATGTTATATTAGTATTGTCAGATTCACTTGAATAATAAATTTACTAGGTTTTCCAGTCAACCAGGAGCACTGTACAGCTGTTTCATCCTTATTTGGAATCATCAGCAGCGCATACCTTTCAAGTTTTACACACACATGAACTTGAACCCACGCCCTATTTGGAATCATCAGCAGCGCATACCTTTCAAGTTTTACACACACATGAACTTGAACCCACGCCCTATCTGGTATATATATATATATATGCAGTAAACTAATATTTAACTAGTAGTAAATATTTGTACAACCTCGCGAGAAATGCTTGCACCAAAAGTAGCTGTCTTATTTAAACCTTTATAATGGCCCAGTAATTCATAATAAGAATTTAATTTTTATAATGCAATTATAACTTCATTGATATGAATTATTATTAATCCTAAATTTTATATTTAAGGTTGACTGATTGATTATCAAAATATGGAACATTGATTTTCTGCATAATTTCTTGTACTATGCATTACAAAGTACTTTAAATAATAAATGCGTTTTCCTTTTTTGTAGCCATTTGGCTAAAGTAATTTGACTGTGTTGCTAATCTAGCCCAGTGTCATTTTATTTTAAATATACAAATTTGCTTTCTTTTGTTACCGACATCGTATATAGTTAATTGAATCGTACTAAAAACAAGCACATGTAGATATTCTTCTTATATAATACATTTCAAAATAAGTTGGTAAATAAATCTATTGAAAACGTTTTTGTTAGCTTTACGTACGCGTTATCCCATTTATTTAACCAATAAAAACTATATTTTTACATGTACATTATACGCGCTACTAGAAATTTGCAATATATTTATAAGCCAATCAAAATTAAATATTTTAAATAAATAAAATAAACACGCTTTGATAAAGAGATAGGAAGAATGAAATCTATGGAAAAATCATTACATCGACTAAATTATAATATTATTATATAATATGCAAAAACAACTCACTATATTCGTTGTATTCACTGTTGAATCGCGGATCATGAGCTGCAGCTGCTGCCGCGGCGACTCCATACCAGGACTGATTCATGTTGGTGAAGATTGGATTTAAACCATTTGAACCAGATAGCGAACAGTGATTTGTTTGATTGGTGTTCATGTAATTGTTGTTGTTGTTGTTTATCAACGTTGCTGAATTGGTCAAATCTTGAGAATTGGACGTTGTTGTCAGTTGCGCAGTCGATACGGACGATTCGTCTAATCCGGGCCAAAACAGGGCACTCATGCGATTGCCATAATTCAATGGATGTTCTGTCAAACTGACGTCTACGTGACTTTCATTTTCATTGGAAAATGTAGCGCGAGAATGTAAAAACAAATTCATCTTTTCCTGATTTCGATTTTCTTCGTCGTTGTTTTTGTTCGAATGATGCAATAGGAATGGATGTGCTGCGTTGTTTGTATCGTGTTTGGGCGACGAGGAAAGATGGCCCAATATTTTTCCGTTTAGTTTGGGCATGCATGCTTCGCCAATGTCAAAATGTTGGGTCCTGCCAAATGAAAAAGTGTGTGTTTATAAATTTTTTCGGACTTTTTAAATATTCCAACTAGTTACGGTTGATTGCAAAAATTTTTGTTATTTAAACAATTGTGATGATTATAAGCAACTTGTAAAACCAGATTTTTTTTCTAAATTTTCTCATTTAGATTTGGTTACATTTTAATCCGTTTTTTTTTTCAGTTTAAATATGTTATATTTAACTTTTTGTAACAATTTGTGTATATGTATTTTATTATTATCATTATTATTATTATTGTTCATCCTGCTTTTAACTTTTGTTGTTTACTTTTAGCTGACATAAAATTAACGTGAAGACAATTGTGTACATTTTTATTAAAAGTGTTTAAAACTTAAACTAGTGCAATTTTGAATACATATTGAATTATGTTCAGTTATGCTTTTTTAATCTAATTACAAACAATTTATTAAAATAAGGTATGTAAGAAAGAGCATATACAACAAATTATTAATTACAGATTTTTGTTGATTTAAAAATTGGAAATGAGGAAATATAGAATAAAATTATCTTTATATTTTCATGGATATAGCTTTAAATTGTTTTATCAAAAACACTATTTTCATTTAGTTCATAGTACTTTCCTGTCTGTTTATACATTACGTTAATTATTAAATTATATATATATATATATATATATATATATATATATATATAACAACTCTTCACGTTACTTAAATGATAATGTTCGGTTAATGTTATCAATAAATTATGTGGTTGCTTTCAAATTCATTAGATGAACTTGCATTTATAGTTGAAACTTCAAAAATTACATTTAGGCTATTTGAATTGATGTTATTTACATTTTAATAGGTATTATGCTGAATACATAAAATACGTTAAAATGTTTTTTCTATGTTTTTTCTATGTCAGCAGGTATTTTTATGTTATTTTGACCTTTACCAAATTAATATTTTAACATTTCCAAATACAATGATTAACTAAAATGTCTATATTTTTTACTTGTTAAACGTATTATTATAATGATAAGTTGGTACATGGGTAACAAAACTTCACCTAGTTATAAACAGAAATAAACTGATTTAGCGAGTGTCAAACCTGGATAAAGGAGAAGGAATTGCGACAGGGAGAGAATTCGGGAGTAAAAATTTAAGCTAAAGCTATTTAATAGTGATAATGCTTCAGATTAGTTTAATACAAAACCAAATGGAGAAAACTCATCGGAAAAAAAGAAGGACAAGTTGCAAAGGAAGAAAAAAAATGCCTTATTAAAAAATATAGCCAACGTGTTAGATTTGTAGCTTGGTAGATAGAAAATTGAGTTTTATCATTATTAATAAATGCGGAACACCGTCTGGAGAAATTCAGAAAAAAACCAATCTAGTCAGTTTTAAGCCTGAATAAAGAAGGGAGGCTTAAACGCAAGGTTAGCAAAAATAAGACTGGTTTCGGAATAGACAATGAATAATAGCAAAAGAAAGGTTGTGGCAGATCACAGAAAACGTGGCTAAAAACCATTCGGGAAGATTTAATTGAAATATATGTCTTATGGGGGATTAAACAAAAATGTTGGCAAAATGTTTAAACACATGGAATTATTTTGTTGCTTCGCGCTTGTTTTGAAAGCAAATGGGCTTTGCGACAATAAATAATAACAAAATGCAGACCTTTTGTCTAGAACTGTACTAAATGTCAGATTGTCTTTTGTCGAACGTGACCGTTCTCTGTTATTAAACACCTTAGTACACGTAATTTTAAATGCACAATAATATAAATATTAGTCACAGAGTTAGAATTTATAGTAAAATAGAAAAAAGTTAGGATATTTCGTAATTCTAATCTTTACCAAAAATGTTACTTGTACTAAAATGTAATTTAAAAAATAAAACACATTATAATTAATAGTAATAAACAAAAGATTGAAAAAAACTTTTAAACGTTGTTCTTTGATTAGCCTTCAAAATGTATTATTTAATCAAGTTCTATTATTAAGTGTATTTAAACTTAATCGATAATTACAATTGTTTATAAGTGTATGTATGTTTTAGTCAAAACATGTACAATAATTTTAAATGCATAATCATCAAGCAAATAAAAAGTTTGACATTTTATTTTATTAATAATTATTTTTCTTATTGTTTTTGAATAAATAAACAAACATATCAATTAAAACGTGTTAACTTACATTAAATGAGAATCCATTGAATTTAATAATTATTACAAATTAATTGAATTGTGTTGATTGGAATAAATAAGCTTGCTTCTGTTAAAATAACAATAAATAATAATAATGGTAATAATAATAATAATAATAATAATAATAATTATTATTATTATTATTAGTAGTAGTAGTAGTAGTAGTAGTAGTAGTAGTAGTAGTAGTAGTAGTAGTAGTAGTAGTAGTAGTGATAATGCTAGTAGTAGTAGTAATTATTAGTAGTATTATTATTATTTTAGTAGTAGTAGTAGTAGTAGTTAGTAATATTAGTAATAATAATAATAATAATAATAATAGTAGTAGTAGTAGTAGTAGTAGTAGTAGTAGTAGTAGTAGTAGTAGTAGTAGTAGTAGTAGTAGTAGTAGTAGTAGTAGTAGTAGTAGTAGTAGTAGTAGTAGTAGTAGTAGTAGTAGTAGTAGTAGTAGTAGTAGTAGTAGATAATAGTAGTAGTATTAGTAGTAGTAGTAGTAGTAGTAGTAAGAAGTAGTATTAGTAGTAGTAGTAGTAGTAGTAGTAGTTGTAATAAGTGTTATTATTATTACCATAATAATAATAGTAATAATAATAATAGTAATAGTATTAGTAGTAGTAGTAGTAGTAGTAGTAGTAGTAGTAGTATTAGTATAATAATAGTAGTAGTAGTAGTAGTAGTAGTAGTAGTAGTAGTAGTAGTAGTAGTAGTAGTAGTAGTAGTAGTAGTAGTAGTAGTAGTAGTAGTAGTAGTAGTAGTAGTAGTAGTAGTAGTAGTAGTAGTAGTAGTCGTAGTTGTAGTAGTGTTAGTAGTAGTATTAGTAGTATTAGTATTAGTAGTAGTAGTAGTAGTAGTAGTAGTAGTAGTAGTAGTAGTAGTAAGAAGAAGAAGAAGAAGAAGGGTAATAATGCTAGTAATATTAATAATTATTATTACCATTATTATTATTTTACTACTAATAATAATAATGGTTATTATTATTACCATACTAATAATAATAATAATAATAATAATAGTAGTAGTAGCAGTAAGTAGTAAGAAGAAGAAGAAGAAGAAGGAGAAGAGTTATAAAGCTAGTAATATTAATAATAATTATTATTATCATTACTATTATTTTACTACTAATAATAGTAATGGTTATTATTATTATCATTATAAATATAATAATAATAATAATAGGCACTGCTTTGATCAAATGTGATGACATATGTGACTAAGGCTCGAAAATTACAGCAGGAAGAGTATAAACTTATTACCGACACTAAATGTAGGTTCTCATTTGACTTCCCTAAATGTCCGCTTGTTGAAAATGTTTGTCGTGAAACAAAGTAAAACTAGAACTTAAAATACGAACAACTAGGCTGGACCAGTTTTAGTTGTGCCTAATATGAAACATTCTATCTAGATGTTAATTTAAACGTGTTGATAAATAAGAATTGCTGTCTTTATACATGTAAAGATAGATTTTATAGGTACATTAATGAGTCATTAAAAATTTACGTAAAATTATATTTTATATGTAAATTTCCAAGCAATGAATTAATTACAAACTTTGTTAACAGATAAAGTTTATTATTTATTTTAAATATACATTTAATTATAATAAGAAATTTAAATATTTAACAAAATTGAATACTTAATTTATTTGGAATTTAAAAGGTTTTATTTGATGACCCAAAATATTTAATAACATTTAAATGAGAAAATTTAAAAAGCAAAAATCCAATTGACTTCGTTCTTGTTTTCATTAACACTGTCCAGCAATGTGTAATTGATAAAGTTGTTTGCTATTTGAACATGTTTCAATAAAGCGGAATAGTAAATCAATATTTATTAATTTGATGATAATGAGCAAAAATCATTTAATGTTCAATAATATAAATTTTTAAAAAGCAAATAAATAAACCTATCGAAACAAGTGGCAATTCAAAAAAGATCACAATTAACAGCTAAATGATACACTACATTTCAATAATTGCTCCTTAACTCAAAAAAAGATTTTGAAATGCATAATTTAAAAAATTAAAGTATGCAAAACATCTCATAGAGGAGAGGATTGTAAAGAAGTTTTAATGGGATAAAAATTAAACAGCATATCCACTTAAAATTTATACACACAAATATACATATATATAAAAATTACTAACCGCATATATACATACATATCTCTTCATATATATAAGTATGTATATATAATGCACTTACACTATTTGGCAATTGAAACAAATCGAGTGCAATTGTTAAAATGTTTGAGAGTTCTTTTGGTTTTTGTCTGAATGGTGCTCCAATTTCGGTCACTGAGTGAATAAGTGATAGTAAGTGATGTTAATGACGATGAAGATGATCGAAGTGGTAATAATAATAATAACAACAACAATAACAACAACAAGAATAATATGATAACAATATTTTCAAGTTAAGTAGTTTATTTTTTAAATTTTCTAGTATGTGTTCTATTGACGTTTATCTCTCTCTTTCCAAATATTTATAAAACGTTTTCTCTCTTTCTCTAACCAACCATCTCTCTCTCCCACTTTTTCTATCTTTGGTTTAATCGTTCTTCAATTGAGCTTAATAGCTTATCGTAGTATTAGTAGTTGGTTAAAGAGCTTGTGTGTGTGTGTGCTTGAGTTTATTCTGTATGTATATATATATATATATATATATATATATATATATATATGCGTAAGATAATCTTATAAGGCATTTCAAGTGCTCTTTACTTAAATAAACAAACAAGCAATTTTAAAATTCGTTTGTCTACTTATGCTACATCAATTAGTTTTGAGCATAAATGTGTGTGTGTGTGTTCTAGTATATATATATATATATATATATTGACTACAATGCATAATAAAATATTTTTGTTAACCCCTTGAAATAAATAATCTATTAGAATGATTTGTGTTACCCCCTTGTTACGAAAAGTAGGTTGATTTTATATAGACTCGTTTGCTATTGGTTCAATATTTACTAACTGAAAAAGCTAGCTTTAATCTGACTGGTTAACGTTTTATTTACACACTTGTTTATTTTTCCATACGGAGGCTTAGCTGATTGGTCATTTTGAGTATTTCTGACGATAAAGGCTCCTAACAATTTTGTCGGAAAACAAATTATTGAACGAAGAATAATTTTGCTTTAATTATGATGAGATGAAAATTTTTATTTTTAGTTTAAGATGTTTTCGAAGTAGGTAACGATAGTTAACAATTATTAAGCTATTTGTACTATGTATGTAACATAATGCATAATAACAATTTGTAATTTGATTAAATTTAGCTTGAACTTAGCATATGAATAACTTATGTTGCGTGTATATGTGTCTGTAGTAGTTAAAACTCTAATTATATCATTATATATATATATATATATATATATATATATATATATACCCAACATAAATTAATTTTACAGTTATTATTATTATTATTCTATTATTTTTGTTTGGAATATGAATAATGTTGAATGTTGAATAATTAATATTGCAATTAGTTGAATATATAGATAGCACATTAATTTAGTTTAGTTATTTTGTTTATAGGACAAAAATTGGATATTATGTAAAAGTTTTCAGTTTGAACAATTTTCACCAGTGTTTTTACACAGCAATGTGTTTATGTAAATCGCTTTTTTTTGTTTTTTTGGCAGCAATATATAACTGTACAAATACAGTTACCAGATCTACGCCTAAAATCTTTCACTTTTGAATATAAACTTAAGACTATTTAGACAAACTTTTTTTTGAATAATTGCAGTTCATTTAATACTTTGATAATTAATTCAAATTTTACATTTCTTAAAAAAATTGTTATATATATTCAAATTGTTGCAATAAATAAAACAAATGTAAGTAAAATTAAGCGATTATCATTTAACGTTCAAAATAATAATAATAATAATAATAATTATTATTACTATTTGAAGTAATAATAATAATAATAATAATAACTTTTAAATAATTAATATTGACTAAATTTCTTTTCAGTATTTAATTGGTTCCAATAAGAAGTAATAAAATATTTTGTATACAATTTTATATAAAAAATACTGAATTATTTAAAACAAGCACTTTATTAATTTTTAAAAAATGGTACTTTTTAGATTATGTAAAAATACCCTTTTTAAAATATATTTACGATACATACATACAAATAAAGTTGAAACATTTCAGTATGCATCATCTTTTATGTATTTTTAAAAATAATAAATTATTTCTTTTTTTTATAAAAAGGTAATAATTATTTAAATAAAAATTTCGAATCAATATAATTTTTATTCAAAATCAAATGAAATTAATCACACGGGGTAACAACGTTTATTGTAATTAGGTGATATGCTACAATTTAGAATGGGCAAATGTATACATCGAAAATCTGTTTTGACTAAGCTGAAGAGAAAGATGGAAAGTTTACGCGTAAGGATATTATGTATATGTTGATCAAGGAACAACAGCAAATTTAATGTTTCTAAATGCACTGAGGTATAAAGAAGATAATAAAAAAGGTTTAATCTTCCTTTAAAAACAAAAAATTAAACGGAATTAGACTGCTATATATATATATATAGATAGATCTACAAATTAATTACTAATAATAAAATACTTGTGCTATTAATAGTGTTTGGTTTTTGTTAATTTTATGAAAAATATTTAGTAAAGCAATATAAAAGTGATAATCAATTATTATACCAGTGTGGTATGTGGTAAAGCGCTGAATTCGAACTTGGGTAAAACCAGGTTTAGCACTAAATGTCGACTCTCGTATGATTTTGCTAAAATGTCTACCTGTTAAAATGTTTTTTTCTAAATATTCTTGGAAATCGCTGCTAACTATGGATTTTAAACATTTTATTTTTGTTTTAAATTAAGGTAATAAAGTTTTGTTTTAGCAAAGTAATTATTTTGCAATAGATTACATTTTTATTCATCACAATTAATCAATTGTGTTTGGTTTTTGTTTATTAAATGTTTCATGGAAAATATTTAGTAAAGCAAACAAATATTTATTAATACCAATAAAAGACCTGAATACTATTGGAATAAAAATCAAATTTGGTAATAAAAGTTTTTTTGTTCTTTTTTACAAAAACTGCACTTGTAACTTAGTTATAAATATTAATATTAGCAAACCAGATAAATTATATTCAAGTTATACAGAGGAAATGTTTTGCAGATTTATGTTTATTTGTTTAATAAGAATTTATGTATTTAACAAAAGTACATTACGTTTTGCACTATTTACACATTTTTATTGAGAGAAAAATGTAGACAACAGTTTAACCAGATCTAGCAATGAAGTGTTTATTGAGAAAATTAAATTAAAGTAGATGATCATTATTTCTGTTCCAAACACTAGTAATTGTAACAAAAAATTTTATAATAATAATAATAATAATAATAATAATAATAATAATAATAATAATAATAATAATAATAATAATAATAATAATAATAATAATAATAATAATAATAATAATAATAATAATAATAATAATAATAATAATAATAATAATAATAATAATAATAATAATAATAATAATAATAATAATAATAATAATAATAATAATAATAATAATAATAATAATAATAATAATAATAATAATAATAATAATAATAATAATAATAATAATAATAAGAATAATAATAATAATAATAATAATAATAATAATAATAATAATAATAATAATAATAATAATAATAATAATAATAATAGCATTAAGAAAAACGTAATTATTTCCAAGTGTTTTATTAAGTTAAAAGGTGTTGACAGTGATCACTCATCAAACAGAAATAAAACCTAGAAAAGTGTGTTATACTTTAGAATTATGCACTTCTGATAAACCCTAACAAGGATGAAACAGCTATACAATTGTCCTGGTTGCTTATAGCAGTTATATTTATTATTGGGTAAATTTGATAATTATAACCTACACAAATCACTAAAAAATACCCCAAATTATCCCATGACAAAAAATAAATTAGTTTGTTAATTAATTAAGTACTACATTTTTACAACTAATTAATTTTATTCCGATATTTATCGTAATGACCTTTGTTCACTTACTGCTAATGTGTGTCTTGAATGAAGATAAGTTTTTATTAAAATAGGCTGCAAACGTATTCCGTGCATTCGTATGCAACTAATATTCTAACTGATTAATATAACACAAATCACTACACAAGACCATCACCTTAGAGATACGCCAAAAAAAAAATTGAAAATAAAAAAACCCGGAAAAGATTGTTTAAAATCAGATTAAGCATTTCAATACTTTTCTCTATTTAAAGCATTCTTATTGTTTTGAACAAAAAAATATTTACAATTTGTATAGTGGGGGTTACCAAAAGTTGCGTGTCATAGGAATGGTGGATGAGGTTCAAATGCGAGTTTGGTTATCTGATCACTTTTTGACCCTCAACAAACAATCACATGACTTTCAACGTTAAAATATTCATTCAATCTTTTTACATTGCCAATTTGAAACACACGTGTCATATATTGATCACGATAATTTGAGGGAGGGGATTATGGCTAGACCAATAAAATGCATTTAGATGATTATAGATACAACTACTATGGCAAAAAACGAGTGCCCATTAAGCCATCTGGAGGTACATGGAAATATATGTGTGACATTTAAATATATATATATATATATAATTTAAAAACCCCTTTACTCTGACGAGCATGGGGCAACAAGATTGTTCTATTTGATTGTACACTAAATTTTTAGTTTTGAAGGTCATGCATATTGAAGATTGAAATTTTATTCTAATTTTGCCAAACCTCGTTAGGCTTTCACTTCTTTGCCATAGTTTAATAAAATGGTGTTCTTTTGTTGTTTTTTTAGCAATGTTATTTTTGTTAAAAGGCCAGGTTGCTAACCTTGCGCTCAAACCCGAATTCAACCAGACTTGGGTTGGAGTTAAATATATTACACAAAAATTAATTTTTACTGGTATATTGAAATAATAATAATAATAATAACAATCAGCTTAGTTCAGTATTTCTAGAAATAAAATTTTCTATATTAAACAGGAATAAATTTAATTAAGTCAATTCACGAAATGGAAAATGCAAAATGAAAAACTTGTTTACCTACCGTAGCCAGTTAGCAGGATTAGCAATTAGCACTCAATCCTTTTAAAATCTTGAAAGTAAAAGAGAACGCTATTTAATTAAACTACGGCAAAGAACTAAAATTATTCCTATTTCAATAGCAAACCGATGTAGCGTTACTATTAATTAATATATATGTGTATTAATTATATAATGTATTTTGTAAACCTTATTTTAGTATTTTTATATTTTAATATTTACAATTCTCAACTTTTAATAATATTGTTAATATTGTTTTACTGTACCGAAAAGCGCTATTAATTATAGCGGTATGCTTGTAGAATACAACGTTGTCTGTGTAACTCTGAGACCATGCCTACCAAGGTTCGAGTCGAGCGCTGTACAGCCAGACTACCCCGGTACTACAAATAATCGCGTATAAAGCTGGGTACTTGAGACTACAATATTTAAACTATTCATTTATCTTTTTTTTCTCAGAATACAACGCAGAAGGGGTACAATGTATTTTAAGTTTCTTTATTAACTAATTCAACTCCATTACGATAATGTAACGTCAAAATAGGGTTGACTAAAGTCGGAACTTTTATTCAACCATTGGTTGAATAATCACAAATGTAGCCATAACAACAAACTTGTTGTTTAAAAATGGCTTCTAAAAGGCTCAAGACAAAGTATAAAACTTTTTGTATTGCATTATCTGTAAGTCATTTTAAAATGTACAATTTCAATTAGGCAGTGCATTTTGAGTACACTTTGTTCAATTTGTAGTTTTCAAATATCCGCTTTTGTAGTGTTTTAAAGTTAGGTCAGATTAAAGTTTAATACATTTACATTTTTGTTTTAAACTCAATGCATAATTGATTCAACTATTGAACAACTAAAGTTAAAAATCAGTTATTTGTCATTGTTTTTTATAAACAAAATTACCAGTTGATACCGAAAAGGGATCTTTTAAATAAATCGTTATAATACAATATTTTTATACAGATAAAATTGTAAAACTTATTTATATAAAAATAAAATTTAAATATAAAACACTATTTTTATTTAACAAATAAAATTTAAGAAAAACCAGGCAACACAATTAAACAAGTAAAAATAATAAACTAATTTGTTTGACATATAATTTTCGGCGTGAATATGAACAACATTTTAATACGTCCTATTTATTGTATGAGGAGCTAAACAAAATAATAAAAATTTACTTTTATTCACAATGTCTAATAAAGTGGTCTAATTGGAAACACTTTAAAAAAGTGATCGCTATTTACATAACCAACATTTGGATGACAACTCAACTTTTAAAAAATGGTTCATTCTCATACATGAATTAATCTAATTCGTGATTAAAATCGGACCAATTATTGATTATTCCAAATGCCATTAATCCGTTTTTGATTAAAATTTTTCAATTATTTGTTTGCGTCACAATTTTTTCCTTTTTTAATACAATCTTAACATATTTACTTACTTTTGGAATAAAAAGGGCAGTTACAAATGCGTTGGGTTAAGAGTATGTCGAATTAATTACTTTATACCATTTATGTATGTGTGACGCAGTTTTAAATAATTGCTCCTACTGGATTGATATTCGTACTTCAGTCAATTGTCATGACAACCAGCAAAATAATTAGTCAAAGTTGGCACTTAACCGTTTCAAGAGTTGAGTTTTTGAAATTTAAATTAAACGTATCGTTTGACCTAATAAAGGGTAATTGTGCACAAAATAGAAGAACACATGTAACAATTTTTTGGCTTAAAAAATAACTCGTTGCGGTATGTTGAAGTAAATATAATGAAAAATAGTTTTAGTCCGAAAGTGTTTATTACGTGTATCAAATTAACAAATAAAGTACTTCTAATATGTATCAATTACAAGCAATATACATGTATTATTTTTTTTTAGAAAAATGTATTAAAACTTACATTTTTAAAATAATATTATAATTTATGTTTGTTTATGTAATTTAATGGGAGTTTATTTTAATGTTTAAGTGAAAGTGGGATGTTTATTAAATTGGAACATTTTATTTGAATGACATGGGTTTAATTACATATATATATATATATATATATATATATATATATATATATATATGTAATTGTATGAATGTTTTACAAAAAACATTTTTAGCAGGTAGATATTTCAGCAACGTCATACGAGAGTCGACAATTAGTGCCAATAGTAGCACTCAAACCTAGTTTTACCCAAGTTCGAATTCAGCGCTATATCATATACCACACTGACATAATAATTTATTACTTTTATATATTGGCTTTACCATTTTAGTAAAAGTATAAGTGCTTTATTTTACCAGTATATTACAGTTATTATTATTATTATTATTATTATTATTATTATTATTATTATTATTATTATTATTATTATTATTATTATTATTATTATTATTATTATTATTATTATTATTATTATTATTATTATTATTATTATTATTATTATAAACATGTCTTAATTGTAAGAACTGTAAAACGGTTAAACTTTTTAAATCTTTCAAATTGGTTACGAGGGATTTAATCACTGAGCTACGTCCATTTTATATAGGTTAACCTGACAGCAAATAAACTTGTATATAATAATAATAATAAGAAGAAGAAATGATAAAACTAATGTTTTATTTGTCACATTTCGTTTCATTTTTTGAAATGAATAAGACAAATTACAATAAATTTATTGACTCAAAACAATAGAATTGTAAAGTAAGGTCAGTTATAAATAATGTTTAGGTTTGTATTTAGATACTGGTAGATGAAAACAAATCAAACTTACTTTTTATTTGTTTTATTTTTATAAATTTTAACTAAATGGTCGTATATAGTACGCATTAACAGGTAGTTTGCAAGTAGCTTATATAAAGATCAATCAATTAAAACATATTACATATATATGTATAATTAAACACCCTGTATCTAAAATATAGACAAAACGAACAAAACCTTGTGCTACCATTACATTTAATACAAAATTTCTGGTTTTAAACAAATTGGCAATGCTTGTTTTATTTTGTAAACATGTAAAAAGTATGGTTAATGACGAATCAATAAATACAATTTGGTTTGGGAAGCCAATTATTAAATTTAAAATAAAATCGATTTTATTTGATTTTTACCGCTTAAATATTTTACACGTGACCAATTAGAGCATCCCATCGACGACTTACATTCAGCACCAATCGTGGAACTCAAATCCATTCCTATTCATGACTTTACTTATTTTGCATGCTCTACAATTAACAATTTTTTAAATAATTTAAATGTTAAATTTTGGTTTAAACATGCACATTTTTAATTTTTTAATATTTGCTACTTTGAATGTTTTACGAGGAACATCTTTCAGCAATGGACATTTTAATGAAGCCGAACGTGGGCCCGCATTTCAGTGGACCGGTGGTGGCATTCGAACTCATGCCTATCTAAGTCCAAATCAAGCGCTGTACCGCTAGACCACCCGGGTAACCAATATTTAAAAATTAAATCTTTATATTAAAAACAATAAAATAAGAAAAATATTGCAAACAGCTTTTATACAAAATTGAATTACACCAAGTTAATAAATTGTATTGACTAAATATATGGAGGTATTATTCAGAAATATTTATATGTGTATAATCAGTAAATATAACTAACTAATTTATTTTGTCTATTTTAAAGCAACATGCATTTTTGAAAACATTTTATTATTGCTTTTTACCAGTAATTATTTCTACAAGTGGTGGAGTTACTGACTTTGTATTATTATTATTATTATTAGTTCAAAATCTTTCAAAAAAGCAAAAAGGAAGAAGATTGTTTTATACAAATGTATATTAAATTTAATATTTAATATTTAATTTAAAAAATTGTGTATTTTAAAGATTGAAATTTCATTCGGATTTCGCCAAACTTCGTTATCGGAATTATGCTGTTTTGCTGTAGTTTAATAAAATCGTGTCTTTTTGTTGTTTCTATAGTAACATTGATTTTTTACAGAGGCCAAGTTGCTAATTTTGCATTTAAATCCTCCTCATTTCTCAAGCAGACTTGGGAGCGGCTACAATGGAGTTACTGGTTCTATTATATTATTATATATATTACAAAACCCTTTTGCTTTAAGAATAAGCATGGGGCAATAAGACAACAATTACAGCAAAACAACAACAACAATACAAAGTCTCGTTGGCGTTAAATATTCTGCAAATCGAAGATTGCGCTTTCTTTCGGCTTTTACTCAACCTTGTCATTTGGTAACTTTGCCATCCAGAAACGTTGTTGTTTGCCGGAATAACGTTATCTTTCATTGTTTCCGCAGCAGTATAAATTTTTACAGAGGCCAGGTTGCCAACCTTGCGCTTAAACCCTCCTCCTTTATCCAGGCTTGGGACTGGCTAGATTGAATTATTTCTAATCCAAACTAGGCGGAGTTACTGGCTCTATACTTTAGCTTTTTACAACAAACACTTTTAATTTGTTAGAACAAAATTACAACGTCTATCTTGATAATAATTAAAAAGATTTTGTATATTTATACGTGAAAATATGTTTTCCTAAATAATTAATTGAAAGAAAATAAACATATTTTAACAAAAATATAACATCTAAATGTTTTTATAAAAATAAATTGTTTTAAAACTATTCACTTATTTTTTTGTATTCCAATTCAATTTATGCATGTAAAATTGCCTTTCCTAATAGCGAAAATGACTGGTAAAATTGGGCCAGTGTTTATTTTTAGCAGAAAAAGATCACGTCTTTTTTATGAAGGGTTGCTGTTTCTGATTAAATTGTTCCATTTGATTTTGTATTGGACCAATTTAGAGCATTACAATCGTTAAATAGTTTTAGAGTAAATTCTTTACTGCAGGATGGCTTTCCGGCTCCAAACCCTCTCCTTTTATCCACATTTGAAATTGGGTAGATCGATTATTTCTAATCCTTTCTTGGCGAAGTTATTGTAATTGAACTGTACACACTAATTATTAACTAATTGCTAGTAGTATAACTAGTATATATTCGGACGCATATAATACAAAAATAATGCTTAGAGATATATTGCGTTTCACACACGTAACCTTCGTTTATTTACATATTAAAAGCATGAGTTTATTTTTGTTTGTTTTACATGTAACATGCTGGTATGCCTATTTTCCCTATTATTAATAAAATTGTAAATTAAAATGTTTACATTTGAGTACAGTGCACTTTGGTATAACTGGAATTGACACAAACTGTTTAAAACATTTCTAACTCGAATTGTTGTTTTTATCACATCGTGCTAACACTAATCACACATGATTGACAGCTTACTTGACAGGTGATGTATGTTTATAATTTGCAAACGTATAGACATATATATATATATATATATATCGTCAAGTCTCATTAAAAATTGCTTTTAAATAAAGCGTAATTAAAAAAAAATTGTACATTTTATTAGCAATTAATAGAAATGTGTATTTTATTTTGATTGACATACATTTACCTGACCAACAGCGTCGCAAAATGTCTTGATTGTCGATCGACATAGATTTTAAATAAACGCCGATCAAATATCGTTGTTGTTGTTGTTAGTAGTAGTAGTAGTAGTAGTAGTAGTAGTAGTAGCAGCAGTAGTGGTGGTGGTGTTGTATTCCAAACAAACAGTAATTAGGCTGCAACGTGAGGCAGATTAATAGTAAAAATAAATACAATCAGATGTGTTTGTTTGGAAACAAAGGCACATTGTATGTGTTTGATCAAAGTGGATAATTTAAATGATCAGCTTGAAATGTAGTTAAAACGAATAGCAAATGAAGCAAATTGAACCTGTTATTGCTACTATAAAATATCGATTGCACGTGATATATTTATAATTTATTTAAAAATATAAATAATATTATAAAATCATTGTAATACCGTGTTTATGTGTACACTGCAATACAACTAATTAATAAGTGCTTTTTATATAAAATTGGTTATATACACAATTTAAACCATCAATAAATGCAATTTATTTCTATTATAAAAAACCTATTAAAAGTATTTGTTTTATTAATGGATATTTTTAAAATTGAGATGCTAATGATTCTAAGGATTTGAGTAATGCTTATAAAGTCTCAATTTCCAAAAACAGTGATATTACTGACTATTCATCCTCTATGTGGTGCATCCTGGACTAGGTTCTGAAAGGCGTCTAGACTAATAACATTAGGGACCGAGTGCACAGTGGTATAACTGAGCTTCCGCTAAGGCGGGTGGGTGAAAGCATACATTCAGGGTAATTAAAAGGTATCTTAAGGCATATGTATACCATATGTAGCCGTTGGGTCATGGGAGATAACCCTTACAAAAAATAAGCAGCCTCGTTAATATTTGCAAACAGTGGTGACGTCACAAGGATGCCATTTACAAGCCAAGAAATTTCATTATTCTTCTACGTTTGTTATTCTTATCAAACCATCGAATTTGATTGTTTTATATGCCGTATAAATATAAAAAATAATAAAGAGTTAATCATGTTACCAACCAAAATAAAATAAATAAATAAATTTTTAAAATCGTCGTTATAATTAATAATTTTAATTTTAAATTTTGTTCTAAATGCAAGAGAATTTAGACAATATTTGTAACGCAGTTTTGTACAATGTATGTTTTCGATTAATTACTTTTAATTTAATTCTTTTTCTTTGTATTATTATAATAAACCGTTTTGCATTAAAATAAGCATAGGATAACAAAATAACGGTAACAACAAAACAATAACAAAATTCTATAATTTAAAAAGTAGATAGAGAGCAAAATGATTCCATGTGTTCGAACATTTTGCCAACAATTTTGTTTGATCCCATAAGACATTCATTTCAATTAGATTTTCCCAAAGGGTTCTTAGCCACGTTTTTTGTTGTCTACCAATCTTTCTATTGTCATCGTTAACTGTCCATTCCAAAATCGTGCTTGTTGGATTTCGGGCGGTAAGTGTAGAATTAAACCGAGTAATTTTCTTTGTTTAATCAAAAATTTTGCAAATCGAAAATTAAGCTTATTTTTGGCTTTTACTCAATTGCCATTTGGGTCATGCTATCACCTCTTTACCGTTGTTTATCGAAATAGCGTCCTCTTATTGTTTTGGTAGCAATATAGAATTTTTGCACAGGCCAGGTTGCTAACTTTGCGCTCAAACCTTCCTTTATATCTAGACTTGGAACTGGCTAAATTAATTTATTTCTGATGTTTTTAGACAGAGTTAATTCTTATAGCACATTAATTTGTTTTATGCTAAACAAATAAAACCAAAATGATATTTTTTTATAAAATGTAAATATGTTATTATCGTATTGGAATGGTCACTTGTCCATTATTTCCATATTTACAAAGCCTCTCAAACAATTAACTCTCATTGCGTTACATTGAAAAAAAAATTGCACTCACAATAAAACTATAAAAAATAAAAAAGTTTTTAAGTTTATGAAAACGCTACTAGTTACAAAAATTACAAAATAACCAAGTCATTTTTGTTAGGACTGTTTTCCTTAGCCCAATGGCTAAGTATCCCTGTGTGTATACTTGCAAGCATATGCAAAGGAAGAAGTCCAGTTGTACTCTTACACATCTAGTTTTTAATCTCTGTTAGTCTCAGTTAACAATGCATTGCATATAAGTATGCAAAATTAAGTATATAATTGTCATCGGAAATGGAAACTCCATAAGCATAGTTTAAATCTGCAAAATTATCAGTATAAACGCACATATACTACTTTAATTTGTACTCATTTGTTTATATGTAGCTGTACATTTAAAACATATTTTATTTGAAGATTCATAGTTATAAACGTGTTGGACAGATGTAATTCCATCGTTTTTACTTTTTCCAATTGTTCAACTCAAAGTTTATCAGTGAACATATTTGGTCAATGCAAAAAATTATTAACGCTCCATTGATTGACTGTTTTTACCGAAAACAAAACAAGCAAAATATGTGTATGGGAATGTCAATTAAGTTGTTCTTTTTTTTCAAAACCGAAAGTAGCACCAAGCAGCATCAGCACCACACAACTGTAGCATTAAGTAGCAACAAGTTTAGGCTTGTTGATTGGATTAGAAAAAGCTTTATTTGTTATTTTTTCACAAGTACATTATTATTATTACTATTATCACCATCATCATTACTATTATTATTATTATTATTATTATTATTGTTGTATATGGATTTAACCTAAACCGTCCGTCAATCAACATGTAAAAGTAAAGAAAAACATGTTGAAAATTAGCACAATGGGTATCGTTTTCATTACCAATTGCACCATTTCATTTTTACTAAAAGTAATTATGAGTATAATAAGCATACGTTTTTGTTTTTGTATTTGTGCGATAAATGATTGATACTTGTGACATGTATACAGGTTTTTATTTATTAAAAAAAGACAAATTAACCTGAAGTTGGATGGATATTCTCAGACTAAAGGTATCGTGAGATTATTTTGTTTTTGTTTAGTTATATATGGACATTGTATTTTTTGTTTTGCTATTGGTAATTCTTAGGATGAGTAATATTGTTGCTGCCAATTGTTTTAAACGCTTTGATGTATTTTAAATAATGATATTTATTGCGTTACATTTTGGTAAATGCAATACTACTACTACTACTACTACTACTAATAATAATAATAATAAAAAAAAATAATAGTCGTGTATTTTATTGCAAATTTTTGTTTAATATAGAAACATTTGTATAAGAAATAAATTAAATGTTTTAATATGTTTTAAGATGTTACATTAAATAAAATTAAAACACTCTAATAAGCTTGTAATAATAATAATAACAATAATAATAATAATAATAATAATAATAATAATTATTATTATTATTATAATTATAATTATTAATATTATTATTATTAATATTATTATTATTAGTAGTAGTAGTAGTGTTGCTTAAATGCTTCACGAAAAACATTTTTCTGCAAATGAATATTTTAACAAGACCAAACAAGAGCCCTCATTTAGTACTGCTGTACCATTAATTGCAGAATAATTGTCTGTTGTAAAAGGAACTATAAAAATTTATGCACAATGGAAACGTTTACTTAATGCTCCACATTTTACTAGAAACAGAAAAATTTAAACCGATTAGAAATAATTAACACAGATAGATAATTATTCCTATTGTTATATTTTTTGTTGAATTATCCAAATTTATATAAAAGGAAAACTAATAATATCTATGAACATTACTGCAGTTAGATAACACTTGCGGTTTTTAATAATTATGCGATTATGCTTAAATGCGGTTTATTATTTAACTTTTAATTAACACATAAAATATATGTAGTGCTGATTGTTGCTAATATATATAAAACAATTTAATGTGCACTCAATTAAAAATTATTGTGACAATTTTGTCAGTTTTATATTTATTTTCAATAAAGGATATTGATGCTTTAAAGTCCAGTGCACATGTGATTAGCGCTTGTAACTTTATTTTTAACTAAATCAAATTTATAAAATAATAATGACTGATCAAACTAATGAAAACAAGGAATAGTTTAATTTGTAACATATGTTTAGAAGATTTTTTTTTAATCCCTAAAAATTGACCTGATCAGTATATAATAAAAAGCGCTTGATTATAATTGTTTTTGTTTTAATCAACAGTAAAATCAAAACCAAACTTAGGGATATAATTAAACACTATATTTATATAACAAGTAATCTATAAATAATCAAACAATAATTATGAATTGTTTTATACAATTACAATAATTATATTTATGTCAGTATTAAAAAGACTTCTGTTACTTAATTGTTTCTTTTTTAATTCCAGTTTTTCAGTAAATTAAAATTATAATTTGTTAACGTAAAATACGCTTATTTTAAGTAAAATAATGATATAATTGCTATAAAAAATGTCATTTTTATTTACAATTTGATAGTAAAAGAAACACAATGCATTAATTATATTAATTGCAAAATGTTGTAAATAAATTATAATTTAACTATAATGTTTTTAACATTTTAAGGAACTGTCGTGTTTAGTTACGTTTTCTACAACAAAATGGAATTAATTTAAACAAACGTTTTTGTACAAAAGTGGGTTCTATTTAATCGAAGGAACTCAGTAGACATCTTAAATGTGAACTGTTGAAAGAATGGGTGTTTATTTTTAAGTAATGTACTTTATATCTAAATTGTAAACAATTTATTCGTTTTCAAAACAATTATTTTACCACTTTTTGCGTGCACTGTTTCTTCTGAAAGTTATTTAAAAACACCAGCATAAGTGTGCTTTATGGATAATAACGTTATGTAGACTGCAGTATTAAAAAAAAAACAAATAAAAAGATACATGTTTTAATTACTTTAAATGTTTTACGAGAAATATTTTTCAGCAGTGGATATTTTAGCGAAGCCAAACGTAGACTCACAATTGGTGCCGGTAATGGAAATCGAACCTATGCTTACCTGGGTTTAAGTCGAGCACTGTATCGCTAGATCACTTTATTTTTAAAAAAAATGTATAAAAATATGTTTAAAAATATTTATCGAATTATAAATTAATAAATGTAAGTAATAATTATTAATCAATTAAGTATGAAAGATATTCAAATAACAGACATGGATACTAAATAAAACAATAAAAAACGGAACGTGCGCAAACAAGAAGCAGAACGCTGGAAACCTTCGAAATACAAATGAACAATGAGTTGTTGGTAAAAACGTGAATGTGGGATTATTAATCAGAACAATAAGAATACAGTTTATCACGAACACATGCTCAAATTGAAATAAATAGACATGTGTTTGATGAATAGAATTTTAGATAAAAATGTTTAAAAAAAATAATAATACTACTACTAATAATAATGCAATTATGAAATTTAAATGCTTATTAATAAACTCAACTGGACATTAAAATGTATGTTTTATGCTTGTATATTGCACATTGAATTACATCTCAATTATTATTGTAAATAGTTTCTAATAAATGCTGTTTTTATATCTACACGATAAATGGTATTTTTTGTTTTAAAGATTACATAATGATATTTTTAAAGTTAATAAAATTTGTTTTATAAACGCCACGTTTACTATAATTTGTTTCAATATTCGCATTAAAAAAATCTAAATTACAATTTGTTTTAATGTATACAAAACGTAAGTATTAAGTGTATTATTTTATAATTATAAATGGGTTTGAGCAATCCGTGCTTTTATTATTATTGTTATAATAGTAATAATATTTATTATTATTATTATTATTATTATTGTTAAAATATAATAAAATGGTTATTAATTTCGAGGGTTTAAGTAACACTTACAGTCTTAATTTTTAATAATATTAATTTTGTTGTTGTTGTATATTAAAGCATATTTCTTATCAATTTTTTATTTAGTTGTTTTTTAAAATATTTTGAACAAGTGAATAAAAAAACCAAGCGAGGGCTTGCATTAAGTACCGGTGGTGGGACTCGAACCCAGGTTTATTTAGTTTTGGTTCAGGCGCTTTACCAACTTTACTACATTGGAAAGCATACTATATAAATAAGTTTGGTTAAGCGAAACACTTATGACAAAAATTATGTAGCCTCGTTAATTTTTGTAAACCGATAAAGTTGTTACAAGAAGGAAGGTAGCAAAACCTTACAAAGAGGAATTGATGTGTGTGTGTGTATTTTGCCAAAAACACGTGTTACAATAACCAAATAACTAAATACAAAACTTCTAAACTGTCAGCGTTTAGAATTAGAATAAATAAAAAATTAATTTATTTTTTGAATGTTTCTATTATTTTTAAGTATTTAAAAATAGTTAATAAACACATTTGTGTTTATTAAAATTATAATTAAAATTTTTATTTTATTAATAATATAAAGTAAATAAATATGAGGGTTTAGTGTATATCTATGTATCAATTTCATATCCGTAATTACTTATCTAAAGCCAAATGACTTTAAAATGTTAGAACAATGTAGGCGGTTTTAAATTGACTTGTTTATTAAATGTGTACAAATATGTTTGTCAATGCAGCCAATTTAATATTTTATACGTTATTATTATTATTATTAACTTTATTATTTCCTGTTTGTCTAAAAAAAACAACTTTAGTTGGTTTAAAAACATTTTTAAATAAGGAAACCAATTTTACAATTTGCTTTTGTTTCATTTTTCCAACTTTAAATATTTACACATTTAAAATAATTTTTAACATGATGGATTTTCTTGAAAATTGTAAGTTTCAACTAAGTTTGACTTTCTAGAGCATCTTCTATGTTTGTGACGAAGTGGCTTTCAATTTGAATGGACTGGATTTAATACGTTAAATTATACTTTCTGTCAAAACATTGACAATCTATAAGTGTTGCAGTTATAAAAGTATATATAAATATAGATTGTACACAACTCAATCTGGCCTAGATACGCCAATGTAAAGTCTTGTTTTGGAAAAAATTGTAATTTTATATTTTTTGATTTAGTACTATGATATTAAATGAGTTTGGTTTATAACCATTAAAATGTAAAAGTTGAGTTTTAAAAAATAATTGCAAATAATGTCCGTTGTGTTTTAGCAAACAAAAAATTGCAAATATTTTGTGTTTATCAAAGTAATTGACGTATTCTTGTTCGATTTTGTTATTTTAAAATTATTTATAAAATAAAGCTGTTAAAAATTAAATAAGCATTTGAGTTTTAAATCCTTATTATAAAGTAAGTTAGTTAATGTTATAGTGCAATAACATACTACCGAAAAAATCATTAGAATAGCCGTTACCGTAGTAACTATAATTTGTTTTATTTAAAAATAAAATTAGCACTCACATCCACTTGCAAAAGTTTATCATTTATTTCAATGCAATGTAAATAATAAATTGTATTTTTTAATTATATTACTAATAAAAATTGTGGAAAAATTTGCGCAGAGCATACATAAGTAAATGGTTGAAACAGATATATTTGTTTTAAATAATTTAAAAATAAAATATTTATAAATAAATGGGAATTTTTAAATTCTATCTGTCTGAATTAAACAATGCATATTAACAAACGAACACTTGACCAATTTTATTTCCCCTGCGAATTTATATATGTATATATATTGCATGTAATAATTTTAGCAAACGTACGCTAATGTTTTTAAAATAAAAAAAAATGTTCAGTAAATGTTTAATAACTGTATTATATATTAAAATCGTCAAATAATGGTATTTTAATTTTATTTTTTATTTTCGCTACTTTAAATGTTTTACAGGAAACATCTTTTGAGAATAGACATTGGAATGAAGCCAAAAGTGGGCTCGCATTTAGTACTGGTAGTAAGAATCGAACTCATACCTGCTCAGGTTCGAATCGAGCGCTGTATCGCCAAACCATAGAAAAGACAATGGTAACAAAAATTATGTAATATTATTTTTTTGTAGCCAATAGTTCCGTCTATTAGCAAAAAAACTTTTCTATTTTTCTAATTGTTTCTTTTGTATACAACGTGCTTTGCTTATTAAACACCAAAAAATAATTGATCAAATTTCTTTGCAAGCACGAAAATGATCGAGAAATTGTTATTTTTATCAACCGTTTTACTTATTTATTAATAGAGGATATGAATTAGACTCAAAGCAGTTTAGTAATTAGAACTTTATCTGTTAAATCATAAAAAAGTACAATTTTTATTACAGTAACAATAAATTACAACACATTTGTAGTGCAAGTTGTCTTTTCATCAAAATATTTAAAATACTTACATAATGATAATAATAAGGTATGTATTAATTTCTAATTGCGTAAAACAAAATGCCTAATATGTTCTAATCAATAGTCAGAAAGTAACATACTTTTGCAATTTATTAATAAATTATAAAAATAAAGTCTTTTTTAAATGTTACTACTTTGAGTGCTTTATGGGAAACATTTTTCACCGAAGCCGAACAAAGTTCCGCATTTTGTACCGGTAACGAGGATTAAACTCATGTCCATCCAGGTTCTATTTAAGCAAAATTATCACCTGTAATTTATTGTACTGCTTAATAAGTTACAAAAATAAACCAATTTTTTCTGACAACACTATTTTTTAACTTTTAACGTACAATTATGTTTACAATTCTGAGTCAATGTTAATTTTTCTCTATACATTTTTTTATTTCTCACTATTCTAACAACTTAAAATTAGATCGACTTTTTTATAGGTAACTAAATTTACTGTTGACCACGTCTATTGTTTAAATAAATGTCCAGATTATTGTTGTTGTTATGCTGTTGTTTGGTCGTGCAATTTTCCACTGAATAAACACACCATTTTTGGTGTTTCATTTGTCAATTAGCGTACGTGGTTAAATAGAAATTAGCGAAACATCCAATTGGTTATTAATTAGTTTTATTATAAACACCACAAACACATTGTTATAGTAAACTTTGGACAACAATTTTAACTATGTCATAGTAATGTGGAATCTTTACAATATACTTACTCGTGCATAAGATCCACTCATCAAGTTGGAATAGCCAAAATAAACAAAAATGTAATCAAGCGAGTTTTAATCACTATAATTGGGCAAAAGTTTATTTTTTTTAAGAACGAGAAAAAAATTGTTTAGTTTGCTAATTTCAATCTAATTTAAAAAAAAATCAAATTAACATACAAACAAGTGAATTTAAAAAGAACTAAATAAAATCAATAAATAAACTTTTGAAAACATATTTAAATAATAAAAATTTCTAGTGAGTGACTTAAACAATGGAAAAAATTGATTTTGTTTTTAATTTTAAAATCGTGTTCATAGCTTAATTGTAAAAAATATATTAAAATTTGCAATTAGAAAAAAATGTAAAATGTAAAATTATTTAACGTTTTTTTTGTACAAGCATAAAAAATTTTTTGTAAATATTTTTCCTATATTTAAAAAATATCGATAAAAACCTTATGATTTTTTCTTGTTAAATAATATATTATTTTAAGTGTTTATTTTTAAATAGACGGTAATTATTATGTAATTTGTTATTGTTTTTGTCTTAAATTAATTACTTATATAAAAGTGTGAAATATAGC
The DNA here is from genome assembly GCA_025895645.1 of Cardicola forsteri. NCBI lineage: Eukaryota > Metazoa > Platyhelminthes > Trematoda > Strigeidida > Aporocotylidae > Cardicola > Cardicola forsteri. The sequence goes on along the minus strand of JAKXYG010000697.1, from coordinate 111,689 downwards.
GCTAGTTTGACATACATCAAGTTCAATCATCCAATAACTATTTGTATTGATGTGGAAGTGAGTGAAAGCCATCAATAATACTATATGTGGCGTTTGAAAAAAAGCCTTACACATTTGGAAATGTACAAATGCACATACGCAGAACAACTTGAACACTATTTTTGTTAGGCAAATATAACTATTAGTAAATTATAGCGCAATTAGATCAAGTAGATTATTGCTTATTTATTATTTAATGGAAAAAAATAATCAAACAACAAATGTGACTAATTGTCGATTGTTTATTTAATTCCATTGATAATCAATCGAATGAGCAATTAAAACAGTGGAATGAAGCAGAAATAAGAAGAATTTTTATTTTTGAAAATAAAAGTTGTAGACATAATTGCTTGTTAAAAAATAAAAATTATTATTAATTATTCTTATAATTATTATTATTCCTCAAAGGTTATGACAAAATAAAGATGCGTGCAAACGGGACAATTTCTGCAAATCAGTTAAAGAATGTGATTTACATTGCTAAACATGTAACTTTTAATATTAGAAAAAAAAACATTACGTGACATTTGATTTTAAATTCAACAACTTTTGTAAATAAAAAGCACTAGGTGGTTTGTTCTTATCCTAAATGCAATTACATATCCCGCATATATATATATATATATATATATATATATATATATATATATATATATATATATATATATATATATATATATAATTGGTTCATTTTATATAAAAAAGTTATTTTTATAACAAATAAAAAAAATTAAATATATAAACTAATTATGAAAATTGTAAGGTAAATTGTAAGAATAAAATAAAAAAAGTATTTTAGAGAAATTATATATAGTATTACTAAACTCAGATGTAGAAGGAAATTAAACAATATTTTTAATCAATATCTAAAAACTTGTGGGTGCATATAAAAATATTTAAATACATTAATGTATTTTTAATTTCCTAATGTTAATGATATAATTTTTAATAATAATTTTATTCCACCTTTAATTATAAACTCGTTGTTTTTACAAATTATCTTAAGAATTAATAAGATAAAAAATTTAACAAAATTGTCCAACTTGAACTGTTCTGAGAGCTATAACTTTTAAAACATAATGTTTTTATTGCACATAAATTCTCGGTTTTAGTATGATTGATGTTGCGCTTTAGCATACTGAAAGAATTTTTAATAATATTTATGATTGGATTGCTAGGTGATAATTGAATAAAAGACATTTTTGGATTTTAGTTTTTCTAATGTCTAAATGTAAATACAAAACAAATAAAGTGAACCTAAATAAATATGACATTACTCTATTAGAAGTATGACATGGAGCATTGTCCTGACAGACAGTAGTGACCTTGGTTTGAGTGTACTGCATTTTATAATAAAAAACATCCTTTATTATAAAAACAAATGTTTCACTATATGAGGTACCAGATATAATTTTCCATTTGATAAGTTTATTATACTTAATACCAAACACATTATTTGCCGAGGGTGGCTTTTTCTAACTACCGGAGATAAATGTTTTTAAAAATTATGTCCGTATAATACCTTCTTTTTGTGCCTAAATAACTGATTGCAAATTATTGTTTAATTAGCAAAGTATACAGAGCTCTAGTAGGACAATCGTCGTTTAATCCACTTGTTACACAACATAGATCTATATTCTTTTTGTTTCTTATTAATAATTTACGTGTTAAACTAATTTTTTTCACAGTTTGATGCTGTCGAATGACTGAATTTTTGTAAATTATGTTTTACAATACCAAAAATAGGTTTGTTGTAATTCTTATTCAATTCTATAACAATTTTTCGATCGTCGGTCTCAGATGTCATTCCTTTTTTTCCAACATTATCATAGTTTTGTGGGTTTTGTCCATTCAAAGCATTCAAAATTGTTGTAAGATTTACCTCATATAATTCCGTTAATTGTTTAGACAAAAATCTGTGATTTAAAATTTTTTTCATAACACAATGTTTATTGTCATTAAAACGGTAATTCTTTCTACCGTTTCTGTTCATTTTATGGAACGAAAACAGATAAGACAATTAAGCGGAATTTGAAGGTCAATTATAATTTTAAATTAATTTTTTTAGATTACTATAAAATCTATTTTTAAAAAAATTAATAAAATATTTTTAAACACATTCTCAACTAAATAAATTTTAATTTTGATTTGCATTATGACGTTAAAATTAGATCAAAGTTTAATGTATAAATCTTAACTATTTAACACTGTTCATTTTTAGTCAAATTAAGCACGCAAATTAATAATAGTCCGATTATTATAAGAATTATGTCACTTCAACTTATCTACGTTTATATAGAAAAAGCTTTTAAAACATGCTATTTTAGTTGATTCAGTCTTTTTAAATAAATATTTCTAAGTATATATAAAGCAATTATTATGTACTTTACATTATTTTTAATTCTTAATATCTGTTTTTGTTAAAAAACAATCAAACATAAATTTATTTAGATTTAATAGTCTTATAAATCTTTGCTAAAATTTTTGAAATGTCCATATATATATATATAACTCATAAAACAATTACTATAAAAACGGTTGTTATTAATTAAAACATCCCTAGAATCACATAACTAAAAAAAACCCAGTTTAATTAGTATTAGAATAATAGTATTATAATACTACATAGTAAATATAATACGATTTTTTTTACACAAAATGTCAACTAGTTCGAGATTTAAAGTAAGTGAACTTATTAATGTAAAATACAAAGTCAAATATAAAAAAATGCAGTACACGTAAAATATTTTTAGTTAAATAATTATTCACTGCACGATTAAGTACAAAATGTTTATTAATTACTGCGGTTGTCTTTCTTTTTAATTAATCCACGTTTATATAGAAGTAGCTTTTAAAATATGTTTTTTACTCTGACTCGGCATTTTAAAATAAATATTTCTAAGTAAATATAAAGCGACTATTAAGTACTTTACATTATTTTAAATTTTAAATATTTATTTTTACGAAAAAACAATTGAAGATAACAAATTGATTTAGATTAATTTTTTATTGAAAATTAACACTAATTTTTTTAAGAGGTGTATTTATATATATTATTAATTATTATTTTACATTAAATGTAAACTGGTTTATAATTAAAGGTTAAATAAAATTAGTAACATAAAAAGAACGTTAAATGTTGAAGAAAATGCCATGTACATGCAATATTTTAGTTATTAAATAATTTGTTGTATTATACATTATAATACAATTAACAATAAATAAATGTAGTTGCTTTTTTGTAACCACTTAGCTAACATAGTTTGATGTGGTTTTGATAAGATTGTCAATATCATTTTATGTAATCTTACTTTTAATAAAAATAGGTTTATACAGATAATTTCTTAATTTGAATAAACTTATAAATGTTTTGTTTTATTATGCCAAAAATTATAAATAGCATGAAATTTACCACGTTATGTTTTAACAAAAAATTTTAAATAAACAAAATAAATTTAGATAAAGTTAAACATTTTTTAAAAGTGGAACATAGGACATTGTTTTTGATAGCATTTATACCTCAAACATAAGTGTATTGTATTTTAAATTACAAAAAGAATTTTATACACTATAACAAAATACTACTGCCCAAAGTGTTTAATATAGTTTGTTGTTTAATTTATACAAACCAGTAAGTTTGGTAAATATATGTGATTTTTAAACCGTTTAAAGTAAGGGTATTGCAAAATTAAAATGTTCATAATATTTTATTTTAATATCCTAAATGTTAATTTTTAAAAGGTGTTTTATACGCTGTAAAATAATTTAATTTTTATAAAACCTAAATCTATTTCTTTTTGTTTATAAAAGGTTTAATTCATATGAATAATTATTTTTTTAAATTTTATTTTTTACCAGTAAATAACTAAATTAAAAAAAATATTTTACAATGTAAAAAATTGGTTTATTATAGTTTACATTAAATTACACAATAATTTTTTTTAAACAAAACATTACATTACATTTTTAATAAAATGTTTTATTATTTTGTCTTAGTTGTCGGCCAAAATGTAAAATAGTTTTAACATTTTATTGTTCATAAGAATAATAAAACAGTTACACTGTGCTCCAGAGTAACCAAAAAAATCCAAGTAGATTTATTATTAGGTAAAACTTAAAATTTACTGTCAAACAACCCCAATAATAAAATCATTTATTATTTAATCTTTTTTTAATTATTTACAGAAATATTAATTTTTGATTTATTTTAAAAGAAAATGCTTATTTTTAATAAAAAATATTTAACATTTCTGTTTTTTATTTTATTAAAAAAATTGTTTAAAAAATACAGTTGTAAAAATAGCAACATTACATTACACTTGTTAATTCAAAAACATTTATTTACATTTTTGTTTTAATTAATATTTTAGGATAATTACAATCTTCATAATTTATTAAAAAATATGCGGAAATAAAAATTAATTTAGATTTGATAGCCTTAACCATAATGCATATATTTCTTTAATTCTTTAAAATTTATTTTTACTATTTTGAATGTTTTACAGGTAACATCTTTTATTAGTAGACATTTTAACAACGGTAAGCGTGGGTCCGCATTTAGTACCAGTCGTAGTATTCGAACCCATGCCCACACAGGTCCAAGTCGGACGCTGTACCGCTAGACCACACCAGGTTATTTATCAATCATGTTATACTTGTATTTTAATTATAATACTGTGTTGTATTTTAAACAATAAATTAAAGTTTTATTTTATGCTTAGTATTTAGTATAGAAATTTATTAGTTACAAAAGAAAAAATGTGAAAACAAAATTATACTGCAACAGTGGTCTACTGTAATAAATATATAGTAGTATATATTTAGTTTAAGAAAAATTAGCTACTTTTGATTTTGGGCAATTTATTTGTTTAGTTTATTATTAATTATTAGACCTTTATTAAATTAATTTCTTTTGTATAATGTTAAATATGGTATATTTAATTAAAAAAATATTTTTAAATTTAAAACATTAAAAAATAGGTTGAAACAATTTTATCTTTTTTGGTATGTTTACTATAATTTGTCTATTATAATTTTAAATTTAAAAATTTTATATATTTTGATTTAAACAAATCAAATTAATTAAAACAAAATTTAGTTCTTGATTAAAATTAAACTGAGATTTAGATAAACAATTTCTACAGATTTTGCAAATTTTAATCCTAGATTACATGTTATGCACGTGTACAGTTTTTAGATAAACAAACAAATGTAAATTAAAATGTGAATTTATGTTTTCCAGATTTAAAAATAACTGTTGTATTATTCGATATATTTTGTAGTGTGATTAAAACAATTTTTTAATTTATAATACGTTTTTGGTATAACGCATTTAATAGCAAAAAAGTAGTAAACATTTATTTTGCTCCATAAATTATACTTTAAAAAATTCATTGAAATAAATTATTTAAATTACCCAAATTAATTATTTACTTTGATAATAAATGAAATTAACACAAAAATTAATGGTTTTTTAAATAAAATTTAGTTATTAAGTATCTTGGTTAAATTTAAAAAATGTAAAACCAACTAAACCATTAGTTTTATATAATACCGGGGGTAGACCACCGGTACAGCATTTAACTCAAACGTAGGTAAGCATGGGTTTGATCCTCAATTGCCGACACCAAATGCGGGCTCACGTTCGACTTTGCTAAAATGTCCACTGTTGAAAAATGTTTTCTGTAAACCTTTTAAAGTGGTAAAAAATAAAAATAAACAAATATATAAATTCAGCAGCTAAAAATCTTACCTACTATTTTTTTTAAAAGAAAAAAGAAGTGGTCTACTTTTAATAGATAACAAGAAATTAATTATTTAGTTGGTAAAGTATTTTTAAAAATTACATGTTTAATATTTAAAAAATAGGTTATTGACAAGTTTTGTTACAATAAATGGACAAATTTATATAAAAAATATATTTACGTAATGCCTTTTTTTATACATATTTTTGTAGCCATTATATTGTAACTTATACCAAATAATACAGACAAAGGCATTTTTATGTTAATGTGTTAAATTTTTTTAAATAATAATAAGTGCAATACTCTCACGCAAAAGTAGAAATTGCTTTAAAAATCAATGCTTTATTTTGCATAAAAATTAATGAATTATCAATATAATTTAGTACTGCATTTTGTATAATACAACTCGGTTTGTATTTTTAATTATGTGGTTACTAAAAAATTAAGATTAAAATAGTAACCTTAATTGGCAATAGTTCTGCAGGAATTATTCAATACCATCTATTTCAAAATTTGCTTTATATATTGACAGATTCAAAAGTTATATTAAACTCAAAGTTACGTTTTCATATTTTAGTATAAAATTATTTAATGTTGATTTTTGATAAAAACAATATTTTTTAATTTTCTAAATCAAAAATGTTAAAAATAAAATTAATAATTATTTTGAACAATATTAATGTGGCACATTTTGTATTTTTCTGCATGAATTCATAGTTACAAAAAATTCAAATTTTAAACATATTTTATTTAACGCTAAACGAACCGCAAAATTAAAAAAATCAATAATTTATGCTTTGTAAAAACAAAAAATAAATTTTTTATAATCATATATATATATATATATATATATATATATAATGCCACCATGAAAAAATTAGAACTGAACCAATAAAGGCAGTCCGAAGCCTGGATAATAAAGGAGGGTTTGAACACAGAATTAGCAACTTAACTTCTGTAAAATAAATTATATTGCTACAGAAACATTAAAAAAACGCCATTCCGACAAACAACTGCAAAAAAATAATAGCACGACCCAAATGCTAGGGTTGACTAAAAACTGAAAAAAAACTCAATATTTGAATTCCAGAATCTTTAATTGCCCAAAAACATTACTTAGTTAACTTCGATTCCAACTTAACTTCTACCCAAAAACTAGCGAGAACGGTTTTACAATGGATTATTAATAATAGCCTAAAAAAAATTTGCAAGACCACAGGAAACGTGGTCAAAATCCATTTAGGAAGATCTAATTGAAATGAATGTTTCATGGAATCAAGCAAAAATGTTGGCAAAATGTTCAAGCACATGTAATTTTTTCTGCATGTTTATTTTTCAACTAGAAAATGTTGTTGTTTGTTTTTGCTGTTACTGTTATCGTGTTACCCCATGCTAGGCGAATTTTACGTAATATTTATTTATTTAATTGTTAGTTGTTTATCAAATATAAACTTATATGTTAAAAATAATTAAATATGGAGAATAAAAACTATATATTGTTGTTTATCTGTTCATGGTTTTTCAATTATTATTGTGTCTTAATGACCGATGCAGCTTAAACACCAAACTTGGATTTTATTATCCGTCCTCGTTTCGATTTTTTATTTTGTTAAATTATTTTTACTACTTTGAATATTTTACGGTAAACATTTTTTATCAGCAGGCATTTTAGCAAAGCCGAACATAGACTCGCGTTTAATGCCGGCGGTAAAATTTGAACCCAAGCCTACCAGATCCAAGTCGAGCACTGTACTTCTGAATCAGTCCATCATTTGCCAAAAAATGTACACGCAAATTATTTAAGCAATAAAAACCAAAAACCAAAATAGAACAGTAGTTAGCTTATTTATAAAACGTTTTTGTAAAAATTTGTAAAAAATGAAAAAATGTTAATAATCGATGTACTAACAATTACATTATACACTTTATATTTTAAATTAATAATACAAAAAATTATATATATATATATATATATATACTATATTTTTGTTTGGGATGCTAATAATCCTGAGGATTTGAGTAATGCTTATAAAGTTTCAATTTTTAATGATGGTGATATTCCTGACTGTTTGTCCTCCACATGGAGCATTTTGGACTAGGTGCCTATAGGCATGTGGACTAATAACAGCAGGGTCCAAGTGCACAGCGATATAACTGGGCTTCCACTACGGCGGATGGATGCAAACATACACACAAGATACTTAAAAAGTATCTAAAGGTATACGTATACCATATGTAGCCGTTGGGCCAAGGGAGATAACCCTTACAAAAAATCAGGCGGCCTCGTCAATCTTTGCGAACAGTGGCGACGTCACAAGAATGCCATTTACCAGCCAAGAAACTTTGTTATTTTTCCACGTTTGTTACGCTTATCAAACCATTGAAATTAATCGTTTATATATCGTATAAATACGGGAAGTAATAAAGAGGTGACCACGTCACCAACCAAAATAAACGAATAAAAAATGAAATGTTTTGTTTAATGAAATTCTATATATTTATTATTATTATTATTATTTTACTTTACAAATATTAAAGAAAATAGTGTAAAAAACGTGGTTAATTAACTAAAACACCTCTAGCAACCAAATATATATATATATATAATAACTAAAATAAAATAATAATTTTATCATTATATGTTATTAATGATAAAAAACGTTACATAAAATTGCAACTTATTTATAATCAAAAGTTGAGTAAAATTATAAACAGAAAATATAATGCTAAATATTCGATAAAATATAAAGCATATCTGACTTTTTTTATTATTAAATAATTATTGTATAATACACTATAAAATATTATTAATTGATAAATTAATCGTCTTATTTTGTAAACATATGGCTTACGAGCTATAGTATGGTTAGGTTGTTAATAAAGTCTTATGTAATTTAAATATTAACAAAAAAATTGGTTAAGACTAATAATTGTTTAATTTAAATATGTTTATACATGTTTTGTTTAATTATACAAACAACAAAATAGATACTATTAATATTAAAACCATTAAATAACAATTTTCAAAAACATAAATAATTTTATTTTAGCTTGCGTTTTGTTTAAATTAATTTTTCTATGTAAACACAATGCATTTGAATACAGTTAAAATTAATTTTGTAAACATGCAACATAAAGAAAACATTGTTTATAAAACAATTGTATTTTTAACAAAAAAAATTGCACTTTTGGTTTTAAAAATATTACTTTAATTTATAATAAAATAATACTGCTTAAATTGATTGACATAATTTGCTATATAGTGGTTATTTTATGCTTTTCACAGTACTATTAAATACTATTAAAACTTAAGTGTGTACAAAGTTTTCTATACACAATAGGCTATTTTGGTTTTCAAAACATTAATTTTTTAAATTAGTATTTTATTAACTATAAAACAGATTGCAAAATGTTTTAAAATGTTTAATTTTGCTATTATAAAATATACCCCTAGCGTTTTCGTTTTGTAATAAAACATTAACTAAACTTTACGTAATAAAAAATTAAAACATTTATTTTTCTGCTCCTTTCTGGCAAGTTTGGTAATTATATTTTATATTTAAAATAGCTAGTGTATTTTATTGTTTTTAAGCTACGCCATTGTTTTTTTAAACAAAAGCTTTTATAAAATATGTTTTTAGAAAATACTTACAATATAATTTTTAAGTTCTTTTAACAAAATATACTGCATTTTTATTTGAATTTATTATAAAAACACTAATTTTTAACTTAATTTAAAAACAAATTAATATTTTTTAGTAAAAATCATAGTAATTTTTAAGCGTAATATTATATCGTGAAGCTGTTATAAACATAAATTAAATATTTATACTACAGGGATGCGTTAAAACAAGAATATTGTAAAATTAGTCATTTAAAAAACAAAATATTTTAAAAATAATAATTAATTAATTTTTTTACGTAGCTTAAATTTTTATTATAAAGTAACAACAACGTTAAATTTAGTGCTGTAAAATTGTAAAGTTAGAGTATTAAAATGCATTTTTAAAGAATTAATTTAAACACTTAATTATTGTAATAAATACGTAAATTAAATTTAGTAATTCTGTTTATATATGTGTTTCTATTAAAGTAGAAACATTTCACAGTTCTTTATTTTTAAAGATGCTTAGACAAATACTTTGTATTATACATAAAACCAACTGTGGAGTAATATAGATCATTCAATGTAGTTTTCAATATTGATATTTGCTTTTAATAAGTTTTTAATAAAATCAATACATAATAATAATTTATTTAGCATTAATAATTTTTCTGTTTTTGCTATTTTGTTTGATGGCTGTATTTTATTTTATTTGACTAAATACAGACAGTAACCAAATTGAATCATATATTAACCTATTATAATACATAAAAATATTTAACACTTTTTACTTACCTTAAACATACCTAACACATTAATAAATATCTTAAATAATACTTTACCTATATATTTTTAAAGGAAACATCTCTCACCAGTGGACATTTTTACGAAACCAAACGTGGGCCTGCATTTAGTGGACCAGTGATGGGATTCGAACTCATGCCGATTCAAGTCGCAGAATATTGTAATATAGAACAACATTTTTTAGCAATAAACAATAATAACTTCTGTTTATTAAAACTTAAAAACAAATACACATAATTAAAAAAAAAAGAATTTTACTAGTTAAAATACATTAACATGTAAAGAAAAAACACAAACTTTATAATGTTAACAGTTCAAGAAACATATACTTCTAGTAATGACTTCTGCCAGCAGTTTCAAATTTGAAACTGTCAAGTTACCAATAAAATCTTTTAAAATTTAATTTTTTGTAACAAATAATATTCTCTATAAGTAATACATTATTTTACAATTTGTTAATCTATTATTTATAAATACCCAAAACAAAATGAATAAAATTTTAATCCGAACTGTAGAAGATCGATTTTTGCTCAACAAGTTTTTTGCAGTTTAAATAAATTAAACCTACAGTAAATGGTAAGTTATACTAAAAACACATTACCGATTTTAACGTGTATTTTAAAACATGTTTTGAAACATATTATTACTGCTCTAAAGTATTTAGTTAAAATAGCAACTGAAATAATATGCTAAGATTTAAAAAAATATTTTTTATTGATTAAACAATGGCTAGTATAAATGGGAGGTTCTAATCTACCACAAAAGTTTTGCCCCGAGAAAAATTCTTATTGGTTGAAAATGTACATCAAGAAAATAGGGGGTAAGTGGTTAAAAATTTGAGTTGTATATAAGGTGCAAATTTGTGTGAGGACTGCATTTTACAACGTATATTTTGTGGAGCGGTTGTTACGTTGAGCAGGTGGAAATTGTTATACGATATTTGAGGGAGCATAAACAGTTGTTTTTTGAAAAAAAGCAGAAAAAAAAGCTGCGGATACTAATTGTAAATATTTTCGAGTTGTGTTCTGTTTAAAACCACATTTTTAGGTGTATTTAAAAAAGAAGAATGTCTTATTTAGTTAATTTTATTTAATAGAAACCCATTTTTTGCAAAAGTAATGTGTATTTGAAATATGCACAGTTTTACATTGGTTTCATTTAGAGTTGAAAACGTTTTTCTGTGTATCTATTCATTCTATCACATTTTATCACAACATATATGTAGACAGGACACATATACAACTTATTCTGCAAAATATTTATAATCTTTAGCAAAATCCACATTATACTTGACTCTAAGATGCTAAATCCGAAATTCGTAAAACTAGCACAAACCTTTTTCAATTTGTCTTCCTCTAAAATTATAAAAAATAAGTTTTATACTTATCTCAATCTTTGTTTACAGCTTACTAGAACATGCATTGCAAACGATTTAAAATAAAATTTAGCAAATTTATCCATTTTCCAAAATTCCAATATTACAAATCTTTACATTCTCTTTCTTTAGTACCTTTAAATATATTTTTTAGGTTTTGCTTAATTTTGTATTTATCAAGAATTTATAAATATAATGTAAATTTGTATATCTTTATTTTATTAAAAATATTTAAAAAAATGTAATAAAATTAGAATATCTTTATTATTATTATTATAAATAAAATGCTTATTTGTATATTAAACATTTTTAAACTAGAAATAATTACAATTTAGGCATCGCATTACCAGTGTAAGTATCAACGTTATATAATTTTTAAAAATTGTAGCGCATAAATCAAATCTTTATAATGTGTAAAAATTTGTTATTTTAATAATTAATTTCAAGTTTATTTTAACAAAAAAATATTAAAAAAAAAACTAGATCGATTCAGATTAATTGCCTACTGTAATAATAAACTAATTTTATAATTTATATTTATTAGTTAGTAGGTTTGATGCTATGTTAATTAGTTAATAAATTAATTTATTAATAACGTTATTTAAAAAATATTAACATTTATTTCAGTAACTGAATATTAATTAAGAAAATTACGTTAATGTTTTATAAAACGAGATGTAAAGAAAATTAATTTTTTATTATTAAAAAAGTATTTCTAAAGATTGTATACTTTATTTTAACAACAAAATATATACATTTAAATGCAATTACCAATAATTAGCAATAATTCGGTTATTGAAATATTTATAATTATAATTGGTATTACTTTTTGTGTAAAAGTACATCTAATATATACAATTATTGATAGTTTAGTAAATTTAAAGCATTGGGTTCCCTTTATAATTCCAAATAAAAATATAAGAAGACGTAAATTGTGAGATGAATTCATTTCGTATATTCTCGTCAGTCACAAACATATAACATTTTAGTATATATATACAACAATAAAAAAGGGGGGGTACAGATAACATTTAAATTAGTACAACTCAAACAGTTCGTCACTACATTAAACTTAGCTTGGTCGTAATGATTGTGTGTAAAATGTTATATGTTTGTGACTAACGAGAATATACGAAATGAATTCATCTCACAATTTACGTCTTCTTATATTTTTATTTGGAGTTTAGTAAATGTACTACTATCATACAGTAAACACAATTAAATACTAAAAACCAAATTAATTATTTTGCAAACATAGATTTTAATATTTAGACAAAGTTTAATTTATAACTTCACTTTTATTTAAAATTAAAAAATCTGACGTTATTTTACTTTTTACATAGTCAGTAATAGCATATAGTAACTTCTTTGCGTTGCATGCTTAAATGTACACAAAATTTACATTTGACAAACAAACTGAATTAGTAATTATATAAAAAAATTTGTAATTGTATACAATATTTTATTCATAATTTTAAATTTTACAATAAAATTTAGTTTTTTTAAAAACGTTAAATGAGTTCTATTATATTCATAAATTAAAACAATAAAAATTTAATGCAATTTTTTCAAATTCATGTATAATAAATTATAACAAAAATATTATTTATATGCAAACAATGATTGAATAAAAAAATTATAAATTTTTGTTTATTATTATTAAAAAAAGTAATCTACACTGTAATTTTTTTCTAAACAAAAAGTAAATAAATTAACTTATATTTGGCTGATAATTTAAATTGGTAGAAAATCGTGGAAATGTATGAACAATTTTGGGCGTTAATTTGCTACAATAATTCCAACTGCTATTGAGCAAATGTTGATCGTTGTCTTCAACATGGATTGACTCTTTTTTTCCTGCGTTGACTGTTATTTTTAATTCATTTTCAAATTTGTTCGAATTTGTTTGAATTGAACGACTGACAAATTTGGTAGGATTAGAAAAAATTAAATCTTTAGTCAAATTTATTGTGTGATTGTGTGATCTCTCCGATAAAGCACGGGCTTTAGCAGTTTTTTTGATTCTTTTGCGATCTCTAATTGTGCATATTTTGTATACATTGGAAAAAAATAAAAAAGTATTTTATAATATCTAATTTACATATTATTTATTAATGCACACTTTGTATTTGACTAAGTACAGAAAAAATAAAGTTGTAAATATGAATAAATAATCGATAAAAAAATAACAATACATTAATGTTACTTTATTTTGTTTAAATTATGATGTTTAACAAGCTTAAGTTAAAAAAATACAACACTTGTGAAGTTGCTATTTAACAGTTATTACAATAATGCTATTACAAATTTTTTAACATAGTAAAATACAATCTTTACAAGTATACTCAAATTAAAAAATTGCATAAACCCTGATTTAGTTAAAAATAAATCTACACAAGGCTAGATTAGCAAATATACTAACACTATATCGAACAGTCTGGTTCAAGTGATTACAAAAGATCAATTACATTAAGTATTAAACATTTTGTAACGTATATTGCAAGATACTAATTAGTAATTAATTATGCGGATCCACGTTCGGCTTAGCTAAAATGTCCACTGCTGAAACATGTTTCTAGTAAGGCATTGAAGGTAATAAACATTAAAAAAAGTTATATTTTTGAATATTGGACTTTATATTGTATGTTGATAATTTCTCTTACCCATAAATTATGAACAAGGTAACATATTATGTATGTATTTTTATTAATAGTAGTATATATTGTAAAAATTATTATTATATTTTATTTATAATGTAACATTGTATATTATCTAGTTACTAGAAAAGTCAAATAGCTACGTTTGTTTCAAATATATGTTTTTAATAATTATGATGTAAATAAAAAAATATTTGTTTATGTGTTTAAAAAGAATAAGTTAAATTTGTTATTGAATAATAAATTAAAAACAACCATTAATTATAATTAGTAAAGTCTATTGTTTTTAATTAATAATTAATTTTATAATTTATTGTTTAATTGCAACATATAACTAATTACATCTTAATCAATACATACTTACTTACGGCTTAAGTTAATAACACTTTTTAAAGCTGGAAATATAATTGTAACTAAAAATGCTATTTGCACTGCTTATGTGAGATACATATACTGATTAGAAAACAATGTATTTTTATTTGTTAAATAATGACACTATTATCAATAATAATTTAAAATTATTATACTGAAAGTAATTGTATGTATGGAGCTGTCAATTATGGTTTAAGTAGACATGTTTGAAATAACAATAGGTTTATATTTTGGTTAGATTTTAAAATTAAATAAATGGAATTGAAGTATTTTATAGCATAAAAATTTTTGTGCAATGCACAAGTAAATATTACTATTTAGTTTCATTAAAGGGTTATAGTTTACGTATAAGCTTGTTTCTATTTGTTAATATAAAATTTATATTAATTTGTTCGTTCAGTAAAACAAGAAGTTTTAAATAATTTTACTTTTGTATTATTATTATTATTATTGTTATTATTATTGCAGCAATAATTGAATATCTTTATTTATTTATAATTATTACTTGTTTTTTGTAAACAAAATTTATTTCATTACTAAAAGGCATTTTAAGCCAAATCTTTCTATAGTATAATCATTTTTAAACGCATACTAAAAGTAATAATGAATTTTTAAAATAAGAAATGTTTTATTTGAAAATCAAGATATATTTAGATAGAATAATGCATGTAAGCAACATTGCTATAAACATAAAAATATGTGTATTAATAGAAAATATTTATCACTTTTTCTAACCTGATAGCTTTGTAGCATGACAGAACAATGCAAATTAGATTGAACACACATAATATAATTCCAGCATTAAAAAAAAACGATTGTTTACCAGATGAAGACAAGTCCTTTGGCATTGATTCATTTAGATTGGCATTTGAAATAGTTGGAACAAGTCCAATACATAACTCAAAGCCATATGTAAAATACATTAACTTAAAAGTTTGTAACATAGTAATAAACAACGGTGTTTAATCAATTATACAATAACCAAATTTGATTTAATCCTGAGCATATATATGTATATATATCCAATCAAAATAAAGTTCACTCAAATCGATAAACTAATTAATAAAGTGTACACAGCAAACAAACGCTAACATTAAACACTTTTATTGATTAATTTGTGTAAAATTGATAACTTTTGTTGTATATATAAATGTCCATGCAAAAATTAACCAAACATTGTTTATGTGTATGTTATGCGTTATTAAAAAATTGTGCTGAATTAATTAGAGCCAAAGATATAAAGCATTTATAAATTATATGCTAAAACCAATTTTATAAATTTTAAAATTATTAAAAAGTAACTTTTTTAAACGTAAAATATGATTATTATTACTATTTACTATTATTATGTTTATTTTTGAAACAATTAAATGCAATCAGAATGTAAATATAAATAAATTTATTTTGAAATGATTAATGTATAATATTAAACTAATTTACAAAATGTTAAACTTTTTTTCAATTTCTAAAAAATATTGGTACAGTTATTTGCTTAAAATAACGTTTATGTAAAACACTCCTTCGTATTTAATAATTCACTAATAGGGAAACAAAAGTGGCTAAAGCGTCAGACATGTAATTAGACAGAATATGAATTTAAGCTCTACTATTGGTACTAAATAAGGGCCTTGGTTTAACCTTGTTAGATGTGTGCTTGTTAATAAAAGTATTTTGTAAAACATTTAAGAAATAAATATATAAATATAAAACTTTTTTATCTTTTTTTCTTGTAAGCGTTTATTATTTTCCTACAAAGTCGCTGTTTTTAATAAGCTTTTTTAAACAGTTTGATTAGTAGCGTTTCTATTTTTTTGATGGCCGTTTTTAAATTATCCTTTGTTTAATATATTTATCTTACCTTTGGTTGCCTTTACTTTTATTCTTCTTTTTTATTGTTAAAATTTGTTTTGTTACGTAGTTTTTTCTTTTTGTAAGATGTAACCGTATAATGTCAATCTTTTTTTTTCTAATTTTTTTTGTAAACTTTAGTATCTTTTAGTTTTATTCTAATAGCATTATTATAAATTACGTTCAACTTAGATATACTTAAAAACGACTAAAACACTTTCATTTATAACACGATAGGTTTATGTTTTCAATCAGCAAATTATAATCGGTTTAACTAAAATTTTAATAATTTGCGTTTTGCTTTTACTGTTATCCCTTTATATTAAACGTGATTCCCGTAAATTACTTTCAGTCGTCCCATTCTATTTGCTTTCTTTGTCGTAAGCATGCAGTCAATTTTCATTCTGTTAACTTTTAAAATTCGGTCATTAAATATCTTTTCTAACTTTTTATTGACATTTATTTACTTGGTCTTATATAATACCATATTTTCGAAAAACAGCACATTTTATGGTAGTTCTTGATACTGTATCTATCACCAAATCCCACAAATATAAACTTAAAGTCAAATCCCAATGTAAGCCAATTTTAGCAAAAACTTATTGGCTTTCTCTACACTGGTCTTTACAAATTATCACGTACTTTTTGTAGCAGTTTTTAATCTTATACTTTTCCACAACTTGAATGTTAAATTACAAGACAAAAATATTAATACATTAGTAAAAGTATTTCACAATGTATTGTTTAAAAATTATAAATGGCACGTTTAAAATAAAATACTTGAAAGCATTATTTTTTATAATTAAAAAACACAAAATGTGTTTCAACATTTCTAAAAGCTTTTTAATAATTTAATGATTAAATTAAAATAATTATATAAAATTAAAATTTGTTTTATAAATCGGCATGTATTAAAACGGAAATAACTTAGTAATAAACAATGTAAAACTTAAATTTAAACGTTATTTTTTGTTTAAATGTGAACAATCTAAACCAGTATTTTTGTTTTTAAAAATAAATTAAAATTTATAAATATTGTTAACATTTAAATGGCTATGATTTAATTGTACTAAAAGTTGTTTCTATCAAATTAGTTAAATCATTATTATTATTGTTATAATAATTATAATAATAACAATAATAACAATAATAACAATAATAACAATAATAATAATAATAATAATAACTGTATTAATTATATTTAAAAAACTTTTATTTATGGTTTAAATTGTTTTAGATAATTTTGCTTTTAGATAGTGTTTATTTTATTTCACGTGACATTGAATTTAATTAGATTTTCTTGAATGTTTATTAACTACATTTAATACTAAATGCTAACCTTTCTTTTACTATTTGTGATTGTCTATTTGAAAACCGTTTTTGCTAATTTTTTGGACGGTAAACGTAAAAATTAACAAAAAACTTTTTTGTTTAATTGTAAGAATGTTATGTAATAAAAGAAAATTAAATCTTTTCAGAATTTTATTGTTGAAAATGTAATCTCTTTAAGTAACTTACAGAACTATTTTTGAACATAAGCAATAAAAAATATTTATCATTATATAAATGTTGTCTGTATTTTATTATGTTTTAATTTTATATGGGGTTTTAAAAATCACAGTTATTGCATTAAAAGAAAGTTGTGTTTTTGAGTAAATGGACAAACATTTCTTGTCTACAAAAAACTGATATTGCTTTTCCAAACCCAATTTCAACATTAATTTTAATTTTTCGTTTTTGTTAAAGATGTTATTTTAGACATGTAAAAAAATCGATTTTAATATCTGAATTGAATAGTTCATTTTATTCACAAATATGTCATATATATATTAAAATTCACAACAATATCTGGCATAAGCTAATTAAGTAATCTTAAAAAATACTCTAGCCAACTAAATAATTAATTTCTTGTTATCCATTAAAAGTAGATTACTATTGTCCCTTTTAAATAAAATAAAACGTTTTATAGAGTTTTAAAATTATTTCTTGCTGCTGAGTTTATTTATTTGTTTATTTTTATTTTTTACTACTCTAAAAGATTTACAAGAAACATTTTTCAACATTGGGCATTTTAGCAAAGCCGAACTTAAACCCGCATTGGGTGACGGTAGTGAGGATTGAACCCGTTCCTACTCACGTTTGGGTAGAGCACTGTACTGTTGGATCACACTGTACAGTTAACATTTTATATCTAATTATTTAATTTCGCTGTTGTAGCAGTTTTTCTTAACGCGTTTATCCAATTTTTTTATCCAGTGTTTTTCAACTAACAAAATCGCTAAACTAATTTTCTTTTTAAAATTAATTTAATTTTATAAAACTGTTAAAATCTATTATTTTTTGGTAAAGTTACTTTATTTACAATCGCTGCACAGTTTTTTATTTTTTGTTTTTAAAACAATTTTTATTATTTATCAGATATTTCTAATCGTTGCAGCTATTAAAATTCATTTTTTAATAAATAGTAAAATTGGTTAAAAATATTTTTTGCTTAACCTTTTACTTAAAAATAGAAGTAACTTTTTGTAATTTTTATTCTTTTTCATTTTAAACAAAAACGTTTTTTTACGATACTATTGTTATCAAAGACAAAATCCGCATTGCAATATACAAGTAAATTTTGCAAAAATAAACGCTACATTTTCTTAATGCAAATGTAGTCAACCTCATTCCTTTTAGTACCGTTTAAAAAAAACCACATCGCCTTTTAAATATTTTTTGTGAGCAAAACATGTGTTGCTAACACTTATTGTTCAGTAACTATTTAACGTTAAAAACTTATTACTATTATTATTTATGCTATCAGCATTGCTCTATATAGTCCAACATTTGAGAAATATGCTTTTCTTTAATTTTGCATTAAAATTTTTAATTAATATTTTAATTTTGTTTTATGACACATTATTAACAAATAATATAATTAATTGAAAAAATGTATTTTGGCTCTTATTATTAGTCCTAATAGAGGCATAAACTTGTACAACTGTTAATTTTACAAATAATAATAATAATAAACTTACAAAATATACACTAATTTTTAACTTGAAATTAAAAAAATAGTTATTATTTATTATTAGTATTTTATAGTAATATATGTAGTATTAAAAAAATACCTTTACCACTTTAAATGTTTTACGAGAAATATCTTTCAATAATGAATATTTTAGCAAAGCCGAACGCGGGCCCGCATTTGGTGCTAGTAGTGAGGATTAAACCCATACACATATATATGTATGGAAGCACCGTGATACTCAACAGCATTTAATCCTTGTTGTTTATCCTAGATATATCTAACTTTAATACATACCCAAGTAACATACCAACTAACATTATTTGCAAAAATAATTTTTAATTATAATATACAAAAATATATATTCTAGCAATAGAGTACAATTTATTAAAACCTGAAAATAAACTCATTATTTATTAGAAAAATAATTTAATTAACTAAAATATTTATATTAAATTATTTTTTCAAATCGAGTAACTATTGATTAATTGAATGTATGAGTAAAATTATTTGCTTATATGTAGGCATTCGTTTTAAAGCAATAATATTGTTTAAAAAAAACTAAAATTAAGTGATATAATAAAATAATTAATGTTTAATCATTGCAATTTACAATTGTTTTTTATTATATTTGTAGCGTTACTATTATTTAACAAATATTTTATTAATTATATTATTTTGCAGATTTTATTTTAACATGTTTGTATTTTAATATTTACAATTCTCATTTTTTGTTAATATTTTCTATAGTGATTTACTACTGCACCGAAAAGTGTTTCATTATTTATTGGCGTGTTTGTGTAACTGTGAACTTTTCAGTTTGTCCGTTTGTTTTATTTCTTCTGTAATGCATAATTGTATTAACCATTTTTAACTTTTAATATATTTAGTATTAAAATTAATGTTCTGATCTATTTATCCGAAAATACTTGATGATTCATGTTTTTACAATAAGTTAAGATTTGACGTTTAAGGTATTTCTAAATATTAAATTTTAAAAATGTTAAAAAATAAGTTTTTATAAAATGTCAAATTGGATTACAGTTTTAATGGATAAGGCTCTGTCAAAAGTAGCAGATTAAAATTAATTGACTTTCCTTAGATCACTTAAGCATATTAGGCACATCAACATTTTACTAAAATAACTCTTGAACATTACTTTGGCAATATTAATAATTAAAACGATAAATATAATATTTTTTATAAATAACATTACCAAATTTTTGCTTAGACAAACAACCTAGAATTTACACATTTTGACAAAATAAAAATACTACTACATTATTTGCTTAAAAATAAATTATAAAATATGTACATATATACAAAATAGACATTACCCACTTTACAAATTTAATAGTTTAAAAGATAATCATGGTTTTAAACGTTTTGATTAAGAATCAACCAAATTATTAATATAATCTCATGGGATTTGAGTTTTTAAAATAAAATTAATTTTTCTTTAAGCGTGCTTTAATTTTTCATCCAATTTACTTTTTGTTTGAGATGACTAAAACAATTTTTAATTACATTGAGATTCAAGATGTATGGAAGTAATTAAATTAAGTTTAGTATTTTGTTATGTAAAAAATCTGTAGTCTAAACAATAAAAAAATGCGTTAAATTTTAAAACATGATAAAAACCAAGTTATCTATTTTAGCATAAGCACTGGAGCAATATTTTGAACAACTACTAAATGCCCTAAAGCATTTTATTGTAGTTCAGACTTAAACATCTTGAAAATAGTTACGAATTCTGAGTTGTTTAAGTAGTTACTTGTTTGGGCGTACGTGTTCAAAATTGTGGTCAATGTTAAGGAATCAGATTAAAAGTTTCACAAGTCGATAAAACAAAAATGGGGGTTAAGTTTTTAAATCGGTTTTCAATATTTTTATATTATAATTAATTTAAAATTTTATATACATACAAAAGTTAAATGTATGGAGTAACGTGTGCAAGGTTATGTAAACACTTGTAAAATTAAGTAAAGAAAATCTTTTTTTAATTATTGTTCCGTAATCGTTTAATATATATATATGTAATTTTTAAGTGTAACTGTTATTATTTACCCATTTGAATGCTAGTTATCTGAACACTCCAAGACATTTAACAATTTTTATTATTGATAGCCCACATTATTTTAACGTAATTACCTCTTCGAAAATAACATTTTAAAACAAAAAAGATAAAAAATTTGAGTTTATTGTCAAGTTCCAGTTTAGCCCCTGTATCATTTTAAAAATACTAAAGATATAAATATAAACCTTAAATTATTTTTGTCGATTAAAAGTCATATTGTAGATGTATATTGTAAAATGTGTTAAATAATTAAAAATAAGTAACCAATTTTAAAAATAATTTATTTCCCTAACACATTTTATAAGCAACAATATTTTGAATTTTTTTATAACAATAATTATATTATTTTGTTTACAAATTTCAACGTATTTTAATGGATTTTATTTTTTAAGTAAACAATTTAATACAATATAATAGCTAGCTAATGGATAAAAAGTTTTGTTGCAATCATATTGTAAATACACATTTACACAACACATCAATGCAATGTATTTACAGTGCATAAATGTGTATGCTATAAATAGCGCAGTATTAATAATGAGCTTTTGAAAATTATTTAATTGCTTTAAATACTTCTGTGTATTATTAAAACATTATGTCAACAATACTAATAAATATTTTTTGATAAAATAAATAGTTTTTATCAATGCCGTTATTAAATTCTAAGTAAATACAAAAACTGGTAACATTATTTTCCGAATCGAAAAAAATAGACATTTGCTAAAAATTATATATATAAATATATATATATATATATATATATATATATATATACATATAATACATTTAACAAGTAAATACGATTTTACAATTAATCAAAAAATAATAAAATTCTATCCAAAAAATAGCACAAATAATAAAATTAAAATGAAATTTACAAAATTATATGAAAGACAGTGAATATGAATCTAAATGCCGTATTGTTTTATAATTATACGCTATAAGGTAACTAACTCCTACATTTCTTAGCACAGCTTTTGCGATTTAATCAAAAAACTAAAAATCTATCAAGTGTAAGGTTGTTATTAACATATTTATTGTGCCATCATTTTTTAACTAATAGACGGTAGCTATTTATATGTAATCTATCAGTAATGAAAGATCGAAATTCCAAAATTTTGTTTTGTATTGATTTGCTGTTTAATTATAGTTATAGCGGCATAGACATCCCTTTAAGTAAATTTAATTCTAAGAGTTTCTAAAACTGTTTGCATAATATTTATGATTATTTTAAAAGCTTTCATCCGTCCGTTGTTTCAACTTAAATCTCGGCAAGGTTAAAAATATGGTTTTAGAGATAAAAGTGTATTTTTGTTAAACTTTATTCTGGTTAATTCTAGTTAATAAAAATGTAAAAACAAAAAATAACTTAAAAAAATAACTTGGGAGTGTACAAAATATTAACAGTGCGGGAGTGGTCTAGCGGTACAACGCCCAATTTGGACCTCGGTGGGTATGAATTAAAATCCCATTACTTGCACTAAATGCGTGCCCACGGTCGGCTTTGCTGAAAGATGTCTACCGTAAAACATTCAAAATAATAAACATTAAAAAATTTCTATATTACAGAAATGTAACGTAGCCATTTAAAGGCCAGCCATATATATATATATATATATATATATATATATATTAGAGGTTGTTTAATTTGTTAATATAATTTTGAGAAATTTACTTTTTTATTGTATAATTACTTCTTTAGAAAATTTTATTTTTTAATTATTTATGCTAACATTTAAGATAATTAAAGGTTTAATTGCACCAATGTTTGGTATATTTAGAGGCAATTGTATAATTATAATTTTTTCGTTACTAATGAAATTTATGATACATGTAATAAAAATTGTCAAGTTCAAAAAAATTATAATTAAAGTATTGTTTTTAGTAACTAACATACGCCATAGAGTATTATGCTGCAATTTCAAATTATATAATTCCTTAGAAATTCTAATTCACTTAGCATTGTGTAAATAATTACTGATTAAATTTTATTTTAATGATTTCTTATACATAAGTGCGTTATATTATTTTAAAAAATAGGTTTACACTATTTTTAGTTATAAAAATAAGGTTAATAAACTTTACACTAAGAATAGTTTTAACATGCACAATTGAAGTTTTATTTTTATAGTTATTATATTACGGTTCAGATATGCGCGGCCGTCAATAAATTTTAAACCCCTGATTTTTTGCTTTAATAAATAAAGTAATAAAAATTGTTAGCAAAATAAGTATTTAGTAAATTATACCTTTATTAATTATAATTAATTAATTAATTAATTATTTTTTTAGCAAACGAAAATATTTATGTATTGGAAGCTGTTAAATAAGTAGTATTCAAATAAAAAAGTAACTTCAATTAAAATGGAAATTTACATAAAAATTAAAAAAACTAAATAAAATGATTGTGTAAATGCAAATTTCAACAAAAAAATATTTTTTTATTTAAATATGAACGTGTACATAAACGAAAAACACGTGTCAAATGGCATTAATTTATAATAAAAAATTACTTTTAACATTTTTTTATATATACAATTTTAAATAGTCTATTTTGTAAAAACATTAAACAATAATGCTTTGTATTTTAAAAATGATACCTTGTTTTATTTATCTAATAAAAATTTGTTAATTTAATATTAAAAACATACTTAAATCTTCTTTAACAAATGTCGATTAAGATTGTACTACCGCATTACTGTAATTATAATTATAAAAAATGTAATGAATATAACAAATATATTTTAAAATGCACATTTTGTTAAGGTAAACACTTAAAATAAGTATGCATTTTTAAGAGTAAAATAAGTTAAAATCAATTACAACTTTATGTAGATTATCAACTAGTAACAAAAATAATAGCTTTATAATTACAAAATTAAAAATCTTAAATTGTTCAATGTAGTAGTAATATTTTTTTTATTTACAAAAATAGTACCTAAATATTGAACTGTGTACTTTAAAATAATATCTTATGTCAGTATTTTTAAAATTTGTGATCTTTATGAAAAAATAAAAACCTATTTTTTCCTATAAAATTTAATATAGAAATTTATAAAAATATAGTGTAATTAGTAACCGTTTAGATAGTATCAAAATATCGAATATATTTAATATATTATTTAATTCTATATTACAACATGATGAGATAAATTATTTAACTTTTAATAAAAATTGTTTTAATAAAATTGTTCTACCTAAATTATTTCATTTTTATATTAATTTTAATAAAGACTTTTATCAACAGGTATTTCATTACCATTTGTTTAAAAAAAGTTAAAAAAGTCAATATTTTATTTAGAAAAAAAATTAATTAATTAATTAATTGTAGCAATTAAATATTTAACTTATGCTACAATATTTACTCAATTTAAAAATAATGCATTTCCTCAAATTTGACATTATAGTAATATCCGATTGTGTACCTAATAAACAATATTAAGCCTTAATTCTTTAGAACATAAAAAGTAAATTAAAATTTTTAGATTTTATATTATTATTTAGTTTTTATTTACAGATAATTTTTTTTAAATATTCACAAATTTTGTTGCTAATTATGAGAAAAATGTTTACCAAAAATATTTTAAGTAAAAAATGCATATTTATCTTGTTAATTATTGATCAAATGACATTTGAAAAATTGCTTGAAATAAATTTTAAGTAAACATATTTGAAGATAATTTGATACAGTTGTAAATGTAGTTTTTAATAAAATTTTGGTTAGCATTGTTAAGCGTAAATATATTTTTCTATGCTACATTATTGATTAATTAATATACAAAAAAAATCAATAACATTGTGTACATTTACGTTAAAGCAATTTGACTGACTGTTTTGTTGATGCATTAAAAAATAGAGATTAATTACTTCTATTATTTAAATTTAATCAGCTTAGTTTTTTGGATCTAAAATTATACGTAGTATATTCAAGTATATTTCTACGTGTAAATGTTTAAAGATATAAAATATAATTTAAAATATCAATATAAGAACATACTAATTTCTTTAATTTTTGGCTAATTTTTAATAAAAAAATGTGTAAACTTTTTGATTACCATAAATTAAGTAATTTGTTTGCTATTATTATTAAAAATTTTTAAATATTTGAATATCTAATTCATAAATTATTTTGTCAATTTAATTACTGTTGTCTGTAATCTGACTATTCCATTTTGTAACCACTTATTAACCTTCATCCAGGTTATTATTTTTTTACTTATACTCGCACATGAGTTATCCACATTTAATGTATACTGTTATGTAATTATACTATTAACTATAGTACGTTTCCAAAGTATCATCATGCCCCTTCACGCATATTATAATACACATAACTTGAAAATACGTTAATTTTTGAGTGTATTAAATCATTTATCTAAACCAATAACCATAATTATATTAGATTTTATAAATAAAAATGAATTCAACAACAGTTTTACTAGTATAGTAGGTTATGAATCCAAATTTGTTTTTAAAATAAATTATTTTATATTATTTTTTTAATTACACATTATAATGATTCAATTTATGCGTTACATCAACAAATTGCATAATATCGATGTACAGACTGATAATACGGTGCCTAAACATTAATTATTTCTAACTGAAAAATTTTAATTGTTAAAATATTTAATTTATTTATAAAAATAATTTAGAGAAAAAAATTTTTAATTTTATTAAAAACTAATTTTTAAACTAATTTTTAAATTAAAATAAATGCTTACATATATGCATACTACTTTACATATTTTAAAATAGTTAATAATTGTTCTATTTTGAAAAATACCCTACATAATATTTGAACTCCGTTTAGTATAAAGTAATTAAATTTTTTTATATATAATAAACGTGTTTATTGTGCATAAAAATTTTGTAAATGAAACATTTAAACTATGTAAAAGTGAATTGCATTGGTCTACAAGTAAAAAGTATGTTTATTTTACTTCTACAAAATTAAACAAAATTTTTAACAAAATTCAAAGGTACTAAACAAAAAAAATGTAAAAATTTGTAATATTTGATTTTTGAAAAATGGATCAATTTGCTAAATTTGATTTAAAAATCGTTTGCAATGCATGTTTTATTAAGCTGAAAACAAAGATTGAAATAAGTGGAGTTTTATAAAAAGTATAAAAGTTATCTTTTATAAGTTTAGAGAAAGATAAATTAAAAGATGTGTATGTTAATTTTACAAATTTAGGATTAAACATTTTAGAGTTATGTATGATATGGATTTTGTTAAATATTATAAATATTTTGCAAAATGAGTTGTATACGTGTCTTATCTTTATAATGCTAAATGCCCTAAAATATTATAATAGGTCAGCTTTTGATCTAATTTTGTACCTTATAGATATATAGTTGTAGCACAGTATTTGTTAAATTGTGAAATGTATAAATTTTAAAATCAATAAAAATAGTGAAAAATAATTGAAGAAAAAAGTAAGAATAAAATAATACATTTATTAACTTTCTTACAAACTATTTACTTGACAACATTGTTGCATTATGAAACTACCTTACCAAGCAATATGACTGGAACATTTTAAATCAAAATTTTTGCATTTTAAAAAAATACATAATTATTAAAGAAAAAGAAGTTACATTAGAGATATACTACTTATTTTTTGTAACATTGTTGAGCGATGTCCACAATATTAGATTATGCTCATAGTTAATCTTAGCAATGTTACAAGGATCTTTTATGGTGTTTTCTAAATGTTTGTAAAAATATATTTAATTCATTTTTTTATTTTTAAAGATTGTAATCATTATGCGCTTTTAGTATTAAATTACTACATTTGGTGTTAATGCTAAAAGCAAGTATTCTACGACACCCGTTGAACGAGTTTCTGTTAATAGCAGCACAGTGTCAATAATTATATTTTCTAACATTATTTGAATGCATACTTAAATATTTACTAAAAAATTTCTTAGATATTACCTTAGTAGTATTAATAAAACTAATATGAAAAACACTTTTTACTAATATTATAGCTAGATTTTAACTAGGACAAAAATATTTAGACAATTTTTGAAAATAATGAATTATTTAATTATATATATATATATATATATATATATATATATATATATATTAAACAGGTTTTTTACATTAAAAAAGTACTATTATTATTATTATTATTATTATCATTATTACTATTTAAAATTCTAGTAAAATCTTTGTAAATTTTGTTTCCAATTTAAAATTAAATAATTTCAGCCTGTTTTTCTTCTTTTAGCTTTTTTACTCTTTTATGCAAAATGGCTGCTTCTAGTCAACTTGTTTAGTCAACATTTCTTTAACACTGCATATTCAATCTAAATTTTTGATTCTAATTACGTATTAATTTTAAAAATAATTTAAATAAACGTTTATTATTTTTAATTTGTTTTATCAATTTTTTTAATTAAAAATTACTAAATATTGAAACATTTCAGTTGAGTAACTTGAATTATAGTTAAAATTGCGCTTATCGTTAAGTTGTAAAAAAGGGTAACAGATTAATAAAACCAACTGTTAATTTTACCGTATAAAACGTCTTTGTTAATTTTTATACATAATAAATTGTTCTAAATTATTTGTATTAAAAATTCTAAACATTAATTAAATTGCTATATATTAAATTAAGCTAGCGCATGTGTTTGTTTAAATAATAATTGGTATTCAAATTATGAAAATAATAATCTTGTTTAAAAAAATAGTTGTGTAATCATTTTACTCAATTTACTAAAAAAAATTTTTTTAATGTTTTCTACTTTGAATGTTTTACAAGAAACATTTTTTAGCAGTGGACAATTAGCGAAGCCAAACGTGGGCCCTCATCTTAGTGTCGGCGATGGAATTCGAACCCATATTCACCGAGGTCCGAATTCGAGCGCTGTACCGCTAGACCACCCCGGCACAATCTAATTTTTATTTAATTATAACTTTTATTAACCAGTTATTAAAATACTATTAGTTAAAATTAATTTAATAATAATTTATTAGTTAAAGTTT
Source organism: Cardicola forsteri (assembly GCA_025895645.1). Taxonomy (NCBI): domain Eukaryota; kingdom Metazoa; phylum Platyhelminthes; class Trematoda; order Strigeidida; family Aporocotylidae; genus Cardicola; species Cardicola forsteri. Next base: position 83,159 of record JAKXYG010000697.1, on the reverse strand, counting down.
AAATAAATTTAATTACAAAAAAATTAATTAATTAATCGTAACTAATAAAGTTTTGAGTTATAATAGAATAATGATTTTGTAGAACAGAAAAATTATTGTAAATTTAAAAAAAAGAAATGTGGGTTTTTTTTATCTATTAAAAAATGTTACTGGAGTTTGGCAAACATATATTTTGCTATTGTTTCTATTCTTACTGATAACTTTACAATAATGCGTGTTATGTCCAGTTATAAAAGTAGAAAGGTTAAAACGCATGTATAGTGGTTTTTTCAATAAATATTTTAGAAAAAAACATTAAAAGATCAGTATTTTGGGTAAAATTATATTTTCAATATAAATGATTTTTAATGCCAACATTTAAAGTTGTATAAAAACAAAATAATCGCACATTTTTTATAATGAATAACTGGGATAAATTTGTCAATTAAAAATAAAATTTAGATGTTTTAAACATTAGCAAAACGCATCAAACAAGTTAAAACATTCAACTATTGATTGTATATTTTAAAAATAAAATACATTATATTTATAAAGTTGGTATTGTATTAAATAGAAAATGTTGCTAAAGGTCTTACTGTATGAAAACCCATAAGCGACCATATGATTTTGGTCAGATTTAGCACTGCATTTACCAAACTATTAGTTGTAACATTTTGAAATTCTACTAAATTTAAAAAAAAACCAAAATATGTGTTTTACAATTAATTATAAAAGTTGTTAAAATATGTATAAATAAAGGCATAACATCAAAATACTGGTCAAACATTTTAATGCCAAATCAAACAGGAATAGAACCGAAGATTTTTCAAATGTCACTTAGTTATACTATTCGCATAAATGGTTATTAACGCTAGGTAATTACTGAAATAAGCATTGACAACATATTTTGTATGTTAAAAAATATGCACAAAGCAACATAGATTAGTTTAAGTAGAATAGAATAACTACATTTGCATTACCACGAAATGGCGTTTTGTTCTGCAACATGTACACATGCATAACGCAGATGTTGGCTTTCATTACAATTTTGCTAACAATAAAAAGTTCAAAATAAAATAAAACAAAAACTACAAAAAATTGCTTTTATTTGTACTTAAAAACTTATTATTATTATTATTATTATTATTATTATTATTATTATTATTATTATTATTATTATTATTATTATTATTACAAAAACCCTTTTTTTAAAGCATAAGCATGGGGCAACAAGATAACAGTAAAAACAACAACAACTAAGTCCCATAATTTAAAAAAAACATAAGGCAACAAAATAATTCCATGTGTTCAACATTTTTATTGGTATTTTTATTTGATTCCATAAAACATTTTTTTCAATTGCATCTTCCCAAATAGTTCTTAGCCACGTCTTTTGTAATTTACCAACCTTTCTTTTATCATTATCAATTATCCACTCCAAAACCGGTCTTGCTAGTCTAATATTAAAAACTAATTTTACAATTTATTAATAAATTGATTTTTAAAAATCTGTAACAAGTATAAAGATTGAATATAGAATAGAAATGTTTTTAGAAAGCAATTACATATTGTGCAGTACATATTCCGTACTATCTTCTTTTTTTTCATTTTATGTTGACCCACTAAAAATTTTCTTTTACTTTAGGTTTATTTAAATATGCTGTTATAGTACTATGCAGTAGTATTTCATTAGCTCACAATATTGAACAGTTTAAAAATAATACTGTTAAGATTGAACATAGGTTTAAACATTCTAATTTTATTTTAAATCCACAAAAATGTAAAATGATAAATTTTTCAACGTTAAACTTCTCTAACCAATAAAATACTTGAGGACCGATCAAAATTCAAACCAACAACTACAAAAGACAACATCGAGTTAATTAAAAAACAAATTAGTTATAAACTTCAAATTCTAAAGCTTTACAATTTTATCACTAAATCGGAATATCAATTTCTAAAATCAATTGGTAATTACACGCCTGAACTGTATGGACTACCAAAACTTACAAAGAAAACATTCCGATTAGACCAATTCTACCTATGGTAAATTCACCATATCATAAAGTTGCAAAATGGCTGAAGCACTTGATCAATCCAGTTGAAAAACAAATGAGTATGTATCATCTCAAGGATACCTTTGAGTTTATTGAACACATAGATAAACTCAACACATGCAACAAAACAATGGCCTCAATTGACATTGAGTCACTATTTACAAATGTACCGCTAGAAGAAACGGTAGACTACTTAGGTGACTACATAATGTCAAATGAAATTAACACCGAAATTCCTGTTGAATATTTAAAAGAATTAATTTTGCTCTGCACCCAAAAATGTCAGATTTAATTTTAATGGCAAATCTTATATTTAAACAGACGGTGTAGCCATGGGCAGTCCATTAAGACCCGCACTGGCAAATATCTTTTTATCGAAAATTGAACATGCGATCAAAACATTTATAGAAAAAATGGCCATATACAAACAATACGTGGATGACATATTTGTAGTAACTCACAACAAACAAGACCTTAATAAACTGCTTCAAAATTTAAACAAAATTCATTCCAACATAAGAACAAAACATGAAGTTAAAGAAAATAATACAATTAACTTTTTGGAAGTTTCAATTTCACGGAGATGTGACGGATCGCTTCAACGTAGGGCTTACCACAAGCCTACTGGGACTGGTCAATATTTACATTATGCAAGCTTTCAACCAGTTCAACACAAACGTGCACATGTCAAAACACTGTTTAATCGTGCACAAAAAATTTGTTTTGACGACACAATAGATAAAGAAAGGAATATCATTAAACATTAATTAACAATAGATATCCACTAAAATTGATCAAATACCACGCTGAGCAATACGAAAATCCGGGTTCAAACGATAATGAAAAGAAGCCGGCTTACCTAAAGTTACCATTTAAAAAAGATGACATTATAAACCTCCTCAAAATCCGTTTCAAAACAGCCATAAAAAGGACCTTTCCATTGATTAACTAAGAATGCTGTTCACTACTAAAGGTCTCCTTGCCCCGACATTAAAACGGCTAAAGACACATTTTCCGCCTCACATTGCATTTATCAGTTCACTTGCAGTTGCGGTGACAAGTACATTGGTAAAACAATGCGTCGCTTATCTAATCGGGCAAAAGAACACATTACAAACAGAATCAATAAGAGGTCAAACGAAAGTGAACACTCATCCACATCCTCCATATTACGTCACTTACTATAAACCAAACATCAAATCAACTTTAAAAATTGTTTTAAAGTGCTAATTACTTCTCCAGCTTCGAATATGTTGAAAATTCCCGAATCTGTTTATATTCACACAATAAAACCTGCTCTGTGTGTACAAAAACAGTTTGTCACTACATTGAACTTAGCTTGGTCGTAATAATTATGTGTAAATGTTTGAGTTGTACTAATTAAAATGTTATCTGTACCCCCCTTTTTGTATATATATACTAAAATGTTTGTGACTGACAAGAATATACAAAATGAATTTATCTCACAGTTTACGTCTTCTTATATTTTTATTTGGAATTATAAAGGGAACCCAATGCTTTAACTCAAAAACACTAACACAAACCCCAATAATTATTTAACGTATCTTAAAGTCAACCTAAATAATAAACTAACTTGATCCAATCATTTAAATCTAGTATTTACAAAAATTAGGCATCTTTGCTATTATATAAAAAGATGAAGATGTATTCATATTAGCAAAAATTAATCAATTTATTTTTTAAGTTAACCTTTTTCCCAATGATTCTATACTGCTGGCCAGTTATATTTCCAGGTCTGTTAAAAAAAGATTTTTTTATTTTAAAAAGATGTATCACCATGATAACTAAGTTAGTAGGCATTACATATGTAGAACTTACTAACAAAATAATTGAGGAACACTTTTGAGAATTGTCATCTACTGGTCGAACGAATAATGGAGAACAACCATTTCTCCCTACACGTCGATCGTAACAAATTAATTTTAACCGGCAAAACAAAGAAAAATTTATTTATATTTAATCAAAGACAAACATCTGCCATAATTCGTGCGTTTCTTATTTGGTCAGATATTTAATCAACCCTGAACTCATAAAAAATAAATTGTTCTTGTATCTTTTTAGTGTTTTTACCTCAAGGACTGCTTATCTTTTTACTACTCATTTTGTATAAAATTTTATTTCTTTATTTTTATTTTCTATTCTTTTTTTCATTTTATGTTTTGTATCCTATGACACTAAATATATTTCTACTAAAGTATTTAAGCCAACTGTAATTGTAATTATAATTGCAAAATAAGGTGACTTTACCGAAAACAATAGATTTAAATATTTAAAAAATATATAAATAATTTTAAAATAAAAACAAAATTTATAAGAGACCAATATGTCACAATCAACTAGTTTCAAACAACTAAAGACAAGAAGTAATTGTTATTGTACCTAAAAAAAGGTTTAAACAATTGCAACAATAGAAAATAAATAACTTGTTTTTTCGTTTGCAGCAAAATACAATTTAATTTGTTCAAGTACTGCGGTATTTATTTGTTATTTACTTTTACTGCTTTAACTATTTTACACGAAACAACTTTCATCAGTGAAAATTTGAGCAAAGCCGAACGCGGGCCGCATTTAATTCCGATGGTTGGATTTGAACCTATGCTTACCCAGGTTCAAGTCGAGCGCTGTACCGCTTGACCACCTCGGGAGATAGGCATATTCAAAAACAACAAACAGATTTTCAAAATAGAAAGGAGTTGAATTAAACAAATAAATACTTTATTTTTGCAACATGTTTTAAATTTATCAACTCTCAATTTTATGAATACAAAAACATTTTAATAGCTGAAATCTATAAAATTAATTTTTTTATTTGTTTAAAAATCATATCTTATTTGCACTTATATGTCATCATTACTGCAGTTTTATATTTAAGAAATACTTGAAAAAATTTTTTATTTGTAAACAAATTAATGTTGACTGTGTTTTCCTAGAAGTTGAAAATGGACTGAGGCAATAACATTGTAAATAATAAAATTATAAACAGTAAACAGTTTTGTTTACAAAAATAGTTATTTTGTAACATTTAGTTGACCAAGTAACAATTAATTTGCAAAAATAAATAATATGTACTATTAATATTTTCTACAACCATCAAATGCATAATGGTTTTATTTTTAAAAACGTTTTAAAATATTGATTTTTAGATTAATGTAATTTGGAATAAATGTGTTATATATAATTATTAAAACTATTGTAAGTATATTTAATTTTTAACAATAAAAACATCTTTTGCAAAATTAATTTTTATTTAGATTTTATAGATTTATTTTATATAATTACAAATTTCTTTAAAATAAATTTTTCATTTTTATTTTTTATAATTATTAATTATTACTAGTAAATTTAGATATTACATAATTGTTAAATCAAATAATGTAAGTACATTATATATATATATATATATAGCTAGTTTTAAACCTCTATAAAGTAGAAGGGTTTGCAAGAAGAAAAACATTTAGCAATGTCAAAACTCTTAAATTGTTATAATACTTTAACATTGTTCCTAGTATTTCTAACGGTAAACACAGAATTCAACTAAATAAATTTTTATGTAATTGCGACAATGTCATGCAGTTGAAATAAATTATTTTTAAAAATAACTTCCTTGTTTTAATTAATACAAAGTCCAACATGAGAATTTATGCCGCAAAGACGTGCTATTCTATTTTGCATTATTTTTTGTGTTTCTTTATGCAAACCAATACTATCTGCTAAATCACAAGTAAGTTAATTTGCTATGGTTTCACATTATTATTTATTTATTTTAGAACCCTTTTGTTTTGAATAATAATAGGGTTGTTCCATGTACATTAAAATGTTTGTTTTTCACACTAAAGCTTAAAATTTTATTTAAATTTTGCCAAAATTCGTCACCGGAATCATGCTACTTTTAGTTCTTCATCTCAGTTTAATAATATGGTGTCCACTTATTTTTTATTTAGCACTATTAAACTTTTTTAGAAGTCAGATTGCTGATATTATACTAAAACCCTCCTCTTTTCTCATCCAGATTTAGGACTAGCTAGGTTGGAGTTATGGTTATATATATATATATATATATATATATATATATATATATATATATGATTTATTAACAAATTAATATAAACAAAACAGCATGAGTAACTAGTTTTTATAATTATTTAATTAAATTAGGTACATTTATTTTTATTTAATTATTTTTCAAACATTATGTTAACTATATTAACAAACAATTATTAACAAAAATGCTTGGTATTTTTTATTCATAATAATATTATTAAGTTTTTATTAGACAAAATAATTTTGGATAAAATAATATATATATAATAAAAACGTTCCATTTTAGAATGTTAGGTAATATTTATTGTTTTCTTAATAATTTTCTTTAAACGTTTATATTATTGGTTATCCAGTTAATTAATCCAATTATATGAAGTTTATTTTTTATTAAACAATTCATATTTCTTGTTATAAAATTTTAGTTTTTGAATTATTTGTACTAGTGTATAAGATAATAAATAAAATTAAATTAATGTTTGAGATATCTTAAAAATAATTGTATAATTATAAGGTTTCTACTAGTTATAGAATTTGTACCACACGCAATTCAAAATTTTGTCAATTGTAAACTTATAGTATAAATTATGTTATAATATTCAAAAGATTAATTGACGTATTTTTTATCAACTAACGAATGCTTTAATGCAATATGTCGTAATTCAGAATTAAATAATTCCCTAAAAATTTAAAGTAAATTTAATACTATTTAAGTGATTACTGGTAGTATTCTATTTTAATGTTTTTTTTAAATAATAAAAAATGTACTACATTTCTAGTTGTTTTCATAAATTTAATATTTTTATTTATTGATGATTTTTATATATATAACCTTTTTATTGCATACCCTTATATTTAAATAAAATAATAATGATTTTGTTTTAAACAATGGTGTGGTAATTGTTTTACCTAAGTTATTTAATTTTTAAGTAAATATTAATGGTAACTACTACCAACCAAAAATTAACATACCCTTAATTTAAAAGTTTTAACAAAGTAAATAGATTTGTTTAAAAAACAATTAATCAATGAACTTCAATTAATCAAGATTGAAGTCAGTGGAGAATGTTTACTTTGTAAATAAAAAAATTACTATGCATTAAATGATTACTTGATAATAATCATAATAATGTTTTGTAGGGGTTTGTTTTAAATAATTTGTTATGTATGTTTGTTGCTGTAATTTTATGCAATTTTATTGTTAAAAATAAATTGGATTAAAACAAATAAATTTTTAATTTAATGCACATGAAATTACTTTATATATGTCGTTTAGACATTGAGAAAAATTAGAAATAATAAAATAAAGGCTATAAATTAATAATAAATTAATTAGTACAAGAATTGTATAAATTGCATTTAATAATTTTATTTATATAGGTGTTGATATTTATATACAAATTTTTACTAATTGTATATTTTAAAACAAATATTTAAACATAAATATAGAATTAAAAATATTTTATGCAATCGACGATTAAATTTTATTATAATTCTAATGTAAAAATTATTTAATTTATATATATATATATACAGGGTAATCCAAAAGTCACTATCTATTTCGGAAACTAATTGGAATTTTGAGAAATGGTTTATATATTTTATTTATTCAATGATGAATTCTGTACTATCGCTGTTGACGCATTTGTAGGTATTTCTCGCTTGGAACTTTGATTTCCACTACTGTTAATTGATGTGTAATTTGTTTTATTTTTCAGACCCATTTGAACAAGTTGAAGATAAAAGGACGAGTATTCGTAGTAATACCCTTTTATTTTTTTGAGGGGGGGGGTTTATTTAGTGTAAGGTGTGCACATAGAATAATTAACGAAGTTGCTCCACTTAGAAATCTTATTACTGGTGCAGTTCAACAAGTAACACTACAAATACTGAAAAGGGTGTTTAGGGAAGCATCCTACATTAATGGTAGCCACGTAAAGAAATAGTCATTTGTAACGTATAATTTGAATAAAGCATTTTGTCAAATTAAAACCTATTTTTTAAAATTTCAATTAATTTTTGAAATACATAGTGACTTTTGGGTCACCCCATATATATATATATATATGTTATAGTATAAAAATTTTGTTAATTTTACTGCTTATAAAAAAAATACTACTTGCTTTACACCATATATTTACACCACATTTGTCTAGAAACTTTAATTTTACTACTACTACTACTACTAATAGCAATAATAAATTAAAATTTATTTAGTTAAATAAAAATTGAAAAACCGTAATAAAGCAATAATGTTCAACATTAATTTTATTTTTAAGAAGTTTTATCTACTTAAAAACTTATCGTACAGTTAAATAACTACAAGTAATTTTTTGTATTTAATAAGTATTTTAACTTTTTTAAAGTAACACTCAAGATCTTAATAAAAACATCTTTCGTGAAAATTAAAAATTAATATTTAGCTGTAGGTAGTAGTTAATAAAATTAAAATTTTTATAAATCAAAAAACAATTTGAAAAATTTTAAATATATTGAAAATATTTTAAATATTATTTATTAACTATTTTTAGTGTTTCATATTTTGCATAATTTTTAAAGTAGTTTTTTAATGTATTTGATGTTTAAAAACAACTCAATTGAAAAACCCAGACATTAAAAAAAATAAAAATAAAAATTTAGTACTAAAAATGCAACACAAAAGAACGTTTGATAATGCTTTTTTATGTAGTTTTATTAATTTTGTTTAATTTCTATTGCAACAATCAGAAAAGAACAAAAAAATATAATAAATTATAATAAATTAAAAAAAATTAAATTAATTTTATTAAATAAAACAATGAATACTTAAAAAACAAATTCAATGTTTTAATTTAGTTGATAAATATTTATTATTATTATTATTATTATTATTATTATTATTATTATTATTATTATTATTATTATTATTATTCAAAACTCTATAGTTTTAAAATAAGCATAGGATAACAAAATAACAGTAACAGCAAAAATAACAACGAAGTCCCATAATTTAAAGAGAACGTGAAATGCAAAATAATTCTATGTTTTTAAACACTCTGCCAGAATATTTGTTTAATTCCCAAATAGTTTTAAAACAAGTTTTCTTTTGTTATCAGAAATTGTCTATTCCAAAATCGTTTTTGTTTTCTCATTTGGGAGGTAAAAGTAGAATTAAACCACGTGATCTTCTTTGTCTAATTGCAGATTGAATTTTTTTTTAGCTTTCACGTAAACCTATTATCTCAGTCGTGCTATCAACGTTTTGCCGTTGTTTACCATAATGGTTTCTGTAGTAATACATTTTTTTTACAAAGACACGGTTACCAACCTTGTGTTCAAACCGTCCTCTTTCATTCAGACTTGGAACTGGCTGGATTGGTTCATTTCTGACCTTATTATAAATATTAAAAAATCAAATTACTTTTTAAAGCATTAAGCTCCCTTTATATTTCCAAATAAAAATAAAAGAAGACGTAAATTGTAAGATAAATTTATTTCGTATGTACTTTTCAGTCACAAAAGATATAAAGAATCAGTATATATATATATATATATATATAACTAACCACTGTAAGAAATTATAAAAACCTTAACAAATTATTTCAGTTGTTATTTTAACAAGATGCTTCAGAGCAGTATAACATGTTTAAAATTATACTTCAAGATACATTTTAGAATTGGTAATGTATTTTTAATATAACCTGTCATTTACTATAGATTTAATCTATTTAAACTGCACAAACCTTGTTAAGCAAAACTCGACCTTTGTATATTTACCTTTTTACAGGCTAGATTTAAACGTTATTAATTTTGTTGTGTTTTTTTAAAGGGGTAAGTTAACAAGTTGTAAAACCAAGTATTATTTATTGAGAATATTATTTACATTATAAAAAATCAAGTTTTAAAGGAATTTTATTGGTACCTTGATAGTCTCAGATCTAAAACGGCTGCAGAAGTTATAAAGAAAAGTAAATATATATATATATATATAATTTTTTATGTTTGCTACTTTGAATGTTTTACAAGAAACATTTTTCATCAGTGGACATTTTAGCGAAGCCAAACGTGGGCCCGCATTTTAGTGGGCCGGTGGTGGGGTTCAAATCCATGCCCACCGAGATCCAAATACGAGCGCTATACTGCTAGACCACTCTGGCAGTTAGTAAAATATTACTTAAAGTATTTATTAATAAATGTAGAAAATATTTAAAATAAGTAATAAATATCTTTGTAGGTCAATATAAGATTCAATTATTTTAATATGCTGTAGTTGACTTAATATAAAGTAATGTGTTTTAAAATGTTTATAATTATTACAAAACCCTTTTGCTTTAAAAAAATAAGCATGGGGCAATAAGATAACAATTACAGCAAAAATTAACAGCAAAGTCTCGTAATTCAAAGAGATCATAAGACAACAAAAAGTTTCCATGTATTTGAACATTTTGGCCAAACATTTTGCTTGATCTCATAAAACATTTATTTCAATTAGATCTTCCCGAATAGTTCTTAGCCAAGTTTTCTTTGGTCTGCCAACCTTTCTTTTACTATTTACAATTGTCTATTCCAAAACCGTTCTTGCTGGTCTTTCGGGCAGTAAACGTAGAATTTGACTAAGTAATTTTCTTCGTTTAATTGTAATGATATTATGGAGTGAACAAGAGTCAGTTCTTTTCATGATCTCATCATTTGAAATGTGATCGCGCCACGTAATCTTTAAAATACTTCTTAAACACCGGCGATAAAAAATATCTACCATCTTATCAATCTTGTCCGTACGTTTCCACGTTTCACTCCCATATATTGCCGTAGGAATGATTATTGATGCGTACAAACGAAGTTTTGTCTTTAGGCGAATGGAAGAACATGACCATAGTGATTTGAGTCTATTGAAGACTGACATTGCCTTTCCAAGTCTGGCTTTAAAATCAATTTCGGTTTTTCCGTTTTTACCAATGATGATGCTTTCCAGATATGTAAAGGAATCAACAGTATCAATATTTTGTCTACTAATTTTGATGGGCAAATTATTGTTTGGCTTGATGCACAACACTTTTGTCTTTAAACAATTAATCCGAAGCCAATACGAGAACTGATATCACTGAGACGTGTTGTCATATTTTGCATCATTTCTGGAGTTTCACTGAGTAGACTAATATCATCTGCAAAATCCAAATCTGTTAATCTGCCTTGGTTCCATTTGATACCATAAGAAAAATTATTCATAGATCGAGTCATAATAAAATCAATTACCAGAAGAAACAAAAACGGTGACAAAATACATCTATGACGTACTCCCGTGATAATTTCAAACATAGCAGTATGATCACTTTTTGTTCGAACACAGCAACTTGAATTTTGATATAGCGAACGCATAATATTTACATATTTCAACGGTATTCCATAAAACTTAACGATTTTCCACAAAGATTCTCGATCAACACTGTCAAAAGCTTTCATAAAACTAATAAAATTGATTGTTAGTGATTGCTGAAATTTTTGATTTTGCTCAATAATGTTACAAACGGTCAGTATTTGTTCAATACAAATTCTTCCTTTCGAAAACCTGCTTATTGTTCTCGAAGGTGTTTATCTACCGTATTACTTAAACGATTTAAAATTACTTTGCAAAACACCTTACCAGGAACAGACAATAAGTTTATTCCCCGCCAATTATTGCAATCATTCAGACTTCCCTTTTTGGGAAGTGTAACAATTACTCCTTGCACAGTGTGCAATTGTTTTATGAAACAATTTCCATTAATCATCAAACTTTTCTACCCTTTTCAGATTTTGAAATGTATTTTTAAGGAATTGTAAAATTGATTTGAGATATTTTTTGACTGTTTAAGTTTTTCACACAAAAATAGATATAATTTTTTTAATGGTTTCTATTGTCTTTAATTTTAAACGAAATTTTCCAACAAAAAGATTGTGATCAGAACCAACATCTGCACCGCGATATGCACGTACATTTTGCAATGAAAATCGCCATTTTGTGCTAATACAAATGTAGTCAATCCCGTTTGTTGTTTTTCCGTCTGGAGAAACCCACGTTGTCTTGTGTATATTTTTGTGAGCGAAAAAAGTGTTGTCAACACTCATTCCACAATGACTGTTTAGCGTCAACAACCTATAACCATTATCATTTATGCTATTAGCATAGCCATGTAGTCCAACATTTGAGGAGTACCCAGATCTGTCTTTGTTCAATTTTGCATTAAAATCACTGATCCAAATTATGATGTCTCTTCTTGGCACATCATCTAACAAACTTTGTAATTGATCATAAAAAATATCTTTTGGTTTTCTCTCAGTAGCCCCAGTAGGGGCATAGACTTGCACAATAGTTACTTTTGCAAATCTGGTGTTGAATCTAGCTAAAATAATACGGTCGTTCACAAGTTTCCATCCAATTATAGCTTTAGCAGCATTTTTACTCAACATAATACCAACTTTATGAATATTATATTCTTCATGTCCAGAATATAAAATCGGTGTATCTCCATTCTTGAAATACCTTGGCGTTTCCATCGCATTTCGCTAATACCCAAAATATTTAAGTTGTACTTTTTGATTTCTCGAAGAACTTGTTCTAACTGTCCAGTACGAAAAAGTGTGCGCACATTCCATGTTCCAACACTGGTTAAGGTTTTGGCATTGAAGATTCTGCAAATCGAAGATTGAGCTCTTTTTCGGCCTTCACTCAATCCTGTAATTTGTGTAACTCTGTTATCTAGATACGTGCAATTACTTATTTGCTGCTGTTTACCGGAATGACTTCCTCTTATTGTTTTTGTAGCAGTATATATTTTTTACAGAGACCAGGTTGCTAACCTCCTCTTTTATCCAGGCTTGGGACTGGCTAGATTGAATCATTTCTGATCCAAACTAAATTATTTTTAGATTGACGTTTTGTTACATGTAAAATTTAATTAATAAAATCCAAAATATAAAATAAACTGAACATTTTGTTTAAATTTATTATAAAAATTAATTTAATAATAATAATAATAATATTAAAATTTTATAATTAAATAAATGTAAATTATAACAATGTTATACAAAATTTGTTATAATTGACGTCCACACGCAAAAAGAAATAAAATTTTTTAATATTACGAAAAGTATATTTATGTAAATTTTAAGTTAAATTTTCCAAATTATTATACTTATTTTTGTAAATTGGTAAGCAGAACATAATAATTTTAAAAAATTAATAATTCGTTTTTCGTTTTATCTAGTTACAAATAATTTAAATTGTCCAATGGAACACTAACTCCGCCTAGAAAAAATAAACTAATTAATTTAGTAATCAATCCTGTATAAGGGATAATAGTTTGAGAGCAATATTAGAAACCTGGCCTCTGTGATAAATAAAATGATGCCATTCTAGCAAACAACAGCAAATGGTGATCCAGATAATACGGTTGAGGAAAAGCCGAAAGAATGCTTAATTTTCGATTAAATAAAAGAAATTATTTAGTCAAATTCTACGTTTACCGCCTAAAAGACCAGCAAAATAAGTCTTAAAATGGACATTTGATAATGGTAAAGAAATAGTTAAAAGACTACGAAAAACGTGTTTAGGAACTATTTGGAAAAATCTAATTGAAATGAATGTATTATGAGATCAAACAAAAATATTAGCAAAAAGTTCAAATAGATAAACCTTTAAAATTATAGAACTTTGTTGTTGTTACTGCTTTTACTGTTATTCTATTACTTTATGATCACAATAATAATAATAATAATAATAATAATAATAATTATTATTATTATTATTTAATAGAGTTTTGTAATTTAATTTTGATATATTACTTTGTATTATTTAAACATGTTATTTAAATGTTTTTGAAAAAGCAAAAATATATAACAATTAATAATAATATATAAAGATCTTTTAAAAATAAAATTATGTAAACACTGTGTTGCAAAAATACTAGTTTGAGTTTAAAGTATAAAATAAACTTTTAAAAATTTGACTTTTATCACTAAAACGTTTTACTACAATATTTTCGTGTAGCTATTGCTAAATCATATTTAACATTTTTGTACACAAAAATGTTTCATTTAATCTTTTTTAAATAGAAAATACAATTTGTTATAAATATTTTTAACTGATAACAACTATATTAAAAAGCTGATTACTTTAAAATATTTTAATATTAAAAATATTGTTTATGCATATACATAAATAATTTTTTTTTGTTAACAAACGTAAATAAATTATATTTTAAAAATAAAACTAGTTGTATATCTAGATTTTAAAAATGTAAATAAAATAAATAAATAAACGTTTTAAATTTTTGTAAATATATATATTTTAAAATATTTCCAAAAAATTATTAAGCACATGGTTACAATTCATTTTTTTATGGTTTAATCATATATATATATATATATATATATATATATATATATATATATATATATATATATATATATATTATTATATTATATAAATATTTGATTTAAGTAATTTAAATTATTTAAAAAAATAAGTTTAAGTACATTAATTAATAATTTATTAATTATTATAAAAAAATTTGTAAATTTTATTACCAATTTTTCATTTTTTACATTATTTTCCTTAATAGTTCTAGTGCTCTAGTTATTTTTTCCACACCGCACGTATATATTAGTATTAGTTTATTTAATTTTTCTCTTTTTTTGTTTTTAATTTATTTAACTTTTAAATTTATTTTATTTTTACTAGTTTAAATGCTTTACGAAAACTATTTTTATCGATGGACATTTTAGCGAAGCTGAACGTTGGCCTGCATTATATGCCAGTAGTGGAAATCAGACCCATGCCTACCCATAGATCACTTTTTAATATCATGTATTATTTCAATATTAATTTTTATTAGAATTAAAACAAATTTATATTTTTGTACCAAGTTTAAACAAATAAATTAAATTCTAAAATTTTATCCTAGTGCACATCTATTTCATTCAACTTTTGGCATTTAATAGGAGGCCTTGTTTAGGAGCGCTAATTGTATGTATTGACTAAAAGTTGTTTTTGTAAGATATTTAAGGAACAAAATAAAAATAAAAATAATTAAACTTATAAATGTTTTAAACGCATCAACATCTATATAAGACTTAGTTAGGTTTTATTAAAAAATATTTTGTTTTTAAGTATGATTTATATTCTTATAAAATAAAAGTATAAATATATTTTTTAAAGTTATGCATATATTTAAATTAATTCCTACTAGCATGTTTGTAAAGAAAAACATATGTTAATTATCTCAAAACACTAAAAAACAATTATTTTTAGTAAACATAAAAAGTTTTTTAATGTTACTGCGTTTTTTACACAAAAACAAAAAAGAACTTATTTTACATTAATCTATAATTTTAAAAAACTATTCATAATGCTAAGTATGTTTGCTGTATAACGAGGCGTATTAATTAATGCTTAAATTTTATAGATATATTTATTTTGAAATGCGATAAAAATTGCAGAAATAAATTGAATATAAAATTTTAAAAATCAATAAAATAATTGGTGCATTTTGTATTTATGTAAAAAAATGTACAAAACGTTAATTATTTTTTTAATAATAAAAGGCAAAACTTTAAAAAAAATTTAAAACAAAAGATATATTTATTAAAATTTTAAAATAACTGCAGAACTTTGTAACCTTAATTTGTTTTAAAATGGGAATAGTTTTAAATGTCGAATTAGAAATTATCTGTTAATATTTTTTTTTAAATATGCAAACAATAACAGTAGTAACAATTTACACAATTTCTTTTACAAACATGCAAGTAATAAAATTAATTAAAAAAGCTTATGTTAAAGTAATTAAATTACTTAATTACATTTTGTTGAATATTTGTTTTTATAATTTGTGTAATATAATTTTTTTTTAAATAAACATGCAATACACAAATTCTATTTGAACCATGTAGAAACATTTTACAGTTTTTTCATATTTGTTGAAAATGAATAACAATAAATGCCCTTTAAGTTTTACTCAAACGCAAACGTATGCTGATCTGGTAAATTTTATTATCTATAATAAATTAAATTCCCAAGAGACTTTAATTAAAAAATATCTATTATAATTTAAAATATAAATTTAGTTAAAATATAAAATTATTTCAAAAATACAAACTTGTAAAAAATGGTTAATTGATTAAAAATATTTAAAAAATAATTAAAATAGTGTTAATTAAATCAAGTAAAAACTAAAAAAATTAGAAAATAAACTTTAAATAGATTTCCAATTAATCTAATTTTAAAAAAGTTATTTAAAAAAATTATTTTATATTTTTAAATAAAGCAACAATTTAGCACATTATAAAAATTTATTTTGTACAAAACGCTTTTTAAAAATTTGTTCGATGTTTAACAAATGCTCGTGATGCGATATGCAAACTTTAATTATTTCTAGTTAAAAGCTTTTTAATTATTAAATAATTTAATTTATTTATTAAATAATAATAATTTTTTATTTTAATATTATTATTATTTTAAATATAAATAAAGTAAATACTTACATAAACACATAATTTTACGAATTTAAAGCATTGGGTTCCCTTTATAATTCCAAATAAAAATATAAGAAGACGTAAACTGTGAGATGAATTTATTTCGTATATTCTCGTCAGTCACAAACATTGAAATCTGCTTTGTGTGCACAAAAACAGTTTGTCACTACATTGAACTTAGCTTGGTCGTAATAATTGTGTGTAAATGCTTAAGTTGTACTAATTTAAATGTTATATGTGCTCCCCTTTTTTGTATAGATATACTAAAATGTTATATGTTTGTGTCTGACGAGAATATACGAAATGAATTCATCTCACAGTTTACGTCTTCTTATATTTTTATTTGGACATAATTTTACATTATATTTTTAAATATTTAATAACTTAAAAATAATTTAATATAAAAATATGATAATGAAAAAAAAACACAAAGTTAAATTTGTTTTTTGTACAACACTTTTGAGTTTCAAGTACCTCTTCTAAACGATAAAACAATCTCTAAATTACACAACATTAAAAGAAAACTATTAACTAACTAACAAAATAATTGATTTATTATTACAAAACTAAAAAATATTAAACAATGAACGTAAAACAAGTCAGCAAATAATATTTGAGAACTTTTTTATATTTAACTATAAAAAAGTACAAAACCTATAAATTTGTTTTTAAATCATCTGTTAAAGAGCACTCTATTTAGTCGTGCACATAGATTACAATAAGCGGAATTTGCTAACAGGTACCAAAATGATCCAATTAATTATACAATTAAATACAACCAGTTTCCAAAACAAATGTGTACAAACAGTAAACTAAACAACAATAAATTTGTTAAAATTAGAAAAAAACATTTTAGGGCGAGCTGTGTTGAAATGCTTTAGGACATCTAATAATGCTCCGATGCATAATTAAGAAATAATAATGTTTTTTATAGTTTAATTTACAATTTACTATACGTTTTACTTATTTAAACATCATAAACTTTAAAAAGCCGGGGTCGTCTAGCCGTACAGCGCTCGAATTCGGACCTCGATGAACATGGGTTCGAATCCCATCGCCGGCACTAAAATGCGGGCCCACGTTTGGCTCGCTAATTGTCCACTGTTGAAAGATGTTTTTTTGTGAAACATTTAAAGTAGAAAACATAAAAAAATAAAATAAAAAACAGCTTATTTTTACACAATTGTCTCTAGACAGTCTAGGCCTTAACATAATTGAAAATATTTTTTAATTTAAAACGCAAAGTAAACTGCTCAGTAATTAACGTATTATTGGAACAAAAAACAATAATGTAGAAAAAAAGCCTTTAAATGATTATATTAGTACGTTAATAGATATATATCCGAATCTGCTGGCAGCAGTTAATAAACGTATTTTTTAAATTATTGACATCAAAAAATTTGTAAATTTTATTTCATGTATTTATGTATTTTGGTAGACAATAATTACTTAAATTTATTATACACGTTTGTTTTTAAGTTTTAATAAGTAGCATTATTATTTTTTATTTCTATTATTAATGCTGTATATTAGAGTAACCTTTTTTGTAAATTAAAATATTATTTATAGCATAATACGCAACAATTGCTGAATATCCTAAAATAATGCGTCAATTTTTTATTCAATTTTGTTAATTACCGTTATGTTATTGATTATAAAATCTTTCTTGTTTTATTAAATGTTAGTTTTTATCTAACATTATTAAAAATAAATATTTTAAATTATAAATATTTTAAATTATAAAAAATAAAAAAGCATAAAATATGTGTATATAAAATATTATATATATATATATATGTACATATATACAGGGTTTAAAATGGTACTTGTCAGTGAACTCTTATTTTTTAATTTGTGCTATTTTAACTTGAAAGTTATATTTTTTTCAACTAAGTAATTATGTTAAGATAATATGGACTATCGATACTTAAAGTTAATTGTGTTTTCACTTTTTTATAATTATAAATAGCTAAGTGTCTTGGAATTTTTGGATAAATTGCATTCAAGTGGGTAAATGGTGATAGTCACACTTAAAAATTGTATACATATTAAGGTAAAAACATAAATGGATTACGCAACACAAATTTCAAAAAAAAAAATTTTGTTTACATAAGTTTATAAGTGTTTACATAACCCAGCACACGTCACTTCATACACTATATATAAAAAAATTGATCAGTTTTCATATTTTATATGTATGGAAAATTTAACATTAATTATGGTGTGAAAAGATCAAAGAATATTTTTAATTACTTTACCTTTCATTTTTGTTTTATTAACCTATCTAACATTAAATTTGAACTTTTGACCTTGGCACAATTTTGAACATTTATCTTGTGTGATTACGATGAGTTTAAATAGTGGAAGCTATTTTTTAAGTGCTATAAATTACGAACAAATCAAAAAAAGTCATAATATGGGTTTGACCGTTGAACAAATAGCGGATTTATTTTATATAAGTACGAGGAACTGTATACCGTGTATTAAAGGATTATACACGTCCAAGAACACCAGGAACAGGACCTGTACCATCAACCAGTAAACGGGATGATACTTTTATTATCACCAAACTAAAAAGAAACAGAATGAAGCCAATTCAACAAATCCAAAAAGAAGAATTACCAGATTTTTCATATTCCCTTATTCGTAATCGCATGAAATCGGCCAACCTGCAGTTAAGGAAAACGTTGAAAAAGTTTCTTTAACTGCAGAACATAGAAGGAAACGTGTGGAATTTGCCAAAACGTGTGAAAACCGACCATTATGTTTTTGGAGATCACTGTTTTTCACTGACGAGTGTGCATTAAAGTATGAACCATGGGCAGTGCAGTCCACGGTCATCTGTGGTCCCGATTTTCCTCAAGACAACAATTGCATTGTGAAAAAGGTTGCACATCCATCATGTCTTCATGGATATTTTGGAATCAAGTACGGGCAACTACCAAAATGGACCCAAACAAGTAGCCATTTAAACAGCTCAGAATTTGTCGCTATTTTTAATGATTTTTTCAAGTCTGAACTACGACAAAATGCTTCAGAGCATTTGGTGGTTGTTCAAGATAATGCTCCAGTGCATACATCCAAAAAGGTAACTTGGTTTTTATCATAATCTAAAAATTATCGGATTTTTTTTTTTGTTTAGACCAAGGATTCATTAAATAGCAAAAAGTTGAGCTTTGTTCAATTGCCCCCATACAGCCCAGATCTCAATGTAATTGAAAATTTTTTCAGTTATCTTAAACGCGAGGTGAATCGGACAGAAAATCGAGGCACACTCTCAGAAAAAATTAATTACGTGTTAGAAAATCGAATTCCACAAGAATATATCAATAATCTGGTCGATTCTTATCCGAGGCGGTTAAAAGAAGTTATAAAAAAGCATGGCTATCCCCTGAATTATTAATTTTGGACAATTGGTGATGTCTGCTTTATAGATATGTACATATTTTATAATATAATTTATTTTTAAGCAAATAACGTAGTAGTTTTTTCATGTTGTCGAAATGTGTAAATTCTGGGTTTTTGGTCTAAGCGTAAATTTGATAATGCTATTTGCAAAAAGAAAATATGTTTTAAGTGTTTTGAATATTGATATTGCTAATGTGATGTTTAATGCTTATTTTAGTAAAATGTTGATGTGCCTAATATGCTTAAGTGATGTAAGGAAAGTCAATCAATTTCAATATGCTAATTTTGACAGCTCCTATTTTAGCCCCTGTATATAATATGTATGTAATAGAGTAATTATTTTTGATAAACTAAAATTAATTTCTTGTTTTAATTAAACAAAAATATTTTAATATTATTTTTATGATACTTTATAAATGTTATTTTTATTTAAGTAAAAATTTTAATATCTGCTTTTGTATACCTGTGTTTTTCTTACATAAGAACACTGTTTATGTTTAAGTTAGCATGTCATTATTAACATTACAATTCAACTGTTAAATAATTGATGTTATACACGTTTGTTTTTAAGTTTTAATAAATAGCATTATTATTTTTTATTTCTACTATTAATGTATATTATGGTATATTATAATTGTATATTATGGTTGTAACCTTTTTGTAAATGAAATATTGTTTATAGCATAATACGCAACAATTGCTGAATATCCTAAAATAATGCGTCAATTTTTTATTCAATTTCGTTAATTACCGTAATGTTATTGAATATAAAATCTTTCTTGTTTTATTAAATGTTAGTTTTATCTAACATTATTAAAAATAAATATTTTAAATAAAAAATAAAAAAGTATAAAATATGTGTATATAAAATGTTATATATATATATATATATATATATATATATATATATATATATATGTATATATATATATATATATATATATATATATATATATATATATATATATATATATATAATATGTATGTAATGGAGTAATTATTTTTGATAAACTAAAATTAATTTCTTGTTTTAATTAAACAAAAATATTTTAATATTATTTGTATGATACTTTATAAATGTTATTTTTATTTAAGTAAAAATTTTAATATCTGCTTTTGTATACCTGTGTTTTTCTTACATAAGAACACTGTTTATGTTTAAGTTAGCATGTCATTATTAACATTACAATTCAACTGTTAAATAATTGATATTATACACGTTTGTTTTTAAGTTTTAATAAATAGCATTATTATTTTTTATTCGTACTATTAATGTATATTATAGTATATTATAATTGTATATTATAGTTGTAACCTTTTTGTAAATGAAATATTATTCATAGCATAATATGCAACAATTGCTGAATATCCTAAAATAATGCGTCAATTTTTTATTCAATTTCGTTAATTACCGTAATGTTATTGATTATAAAATCTTTCTTGTTTTATTAAATGTTAGTTTTTATCTAACATTATTAAAAATAAATATTTTTAATTATAAATATTTTAAATTATAAAAAATAAAATAGCATAAAATATGTGTATAAAATATTATATATATATATATATATATATATATATATATATATATATATATATATATATATATATATATATATATATATATATATAACATGTATGTAATGCAGTAATTATTTTTGATAATCCAAAAATAATTTCTTGTTTTAATTGAACAAAATATATTTATATTATTTTTATGATACTTTATAAATGTTATTTTTATTAAAGTAAAAATTTTAATATCTGCTTTTGTATACCTGTGTTTTTCTTACATAAGAACACTGTTTATGTTTAAGTTAGCATGTCATTATTAACATTACAATTCAACTGTTAAATAATTGATATTCATAAAAAGCAAAATATGTTGTGTAAATAATTTTATCAGTTGATATATCATAAATTAAAATCTATTTATTGTAAGTTAGTTAATTACACCAATTTAGTTCTAGTTAATTATTTATTTGTTACTGCTTGAATATTCTAAGGGAAACCTTATTTAACAAATGGATATTTAACGAAGATTAACTGGGACCCGCATTGTTGGTGATAACACTCAAAAGCATGTTCACTAATGTTTGAGTTTACCAATGTGCAACTATGTATATAATACATAATATTATGGCATTATATTTACTCACGTATTAAACTTAAAAAATCAATTTGTTATAAAAGTTTTAGTTGTAACTCTATGACAATTTAAACAAACAAAAAATTAATTTAACATTAAAATTTGTTAAAACAAATATTTTATTAATAACTTAATTAAACAAACTGTATAATGTTAAAAATAAATTACTTTATTTAATAATTAATTTCATTTTATAAAAATATAACTCAGCGATCACTGTGTTGTTAAACAAAAATGAATGTATAGAGGTAATTTTTTATTATGTATTTAATTATATATATATATATATATAAACGGTGTAAAATAAGTAATCATTTCTATTTTCAAAATTATGCGTTACCATTATTTTAAAATTCTATAATCTTACTGTAATTACTTAAAATAAAAATAATAAAATGAAAAGATAATTAAGGGTTAACATACATAAAGGTTTTTTATCATTTTACTTAACATAAATCAAAAACTTATTATATAAAGAACTTTAAAAAAATTAGCATAAATCTTTTTTTAATTATAAAACTAATTTAATTTTTTCACCCCTGTGTTTTATAAATATAAACATTAAGAATTAAAAATAGTATAAAGTACTTAGTAGTTACTTTATATTTACCTAAAAATATTTGTTTAAAAATGTCAAATTATTAAAAAAAATTATATTTTAAAAATAAATAAACCTATAAACGTGGATAATAAGCAAAAGTTATATAATTTTTTTATATAATTGGTCTTTTATTGATTTCTATACTTAATTCTATTTAAAAATGAACAATGATTAATAGTTAAAATTTATACTTATATGCAGATTTAATTACAGCTTCATTAGTATGATAAAATACTAATTAAAAGTAAAATTTAATTGCTTTAAAATGTTATTAAATTAAAAAAAAATTTGTTTTATTACAATTATATATATATATAATTTAACTTCAGCATCTGATTAATTACCTTATTTATTTTTGTTCTGTGAAATGAATATTATCCTATAAAACGTTTACCATATTATTAATAATGGATATCATGATTTTTGCTTTAACTAAGTCTTCTAACAATTATTCGTATTTTAAATGAACAAAAACCACAAAAGTATAATAATGTTGGAAAAGAAATTACTAAAACTGATAGTCAAAAAATTGTTATGTAATTTTAAAAAAATAGAACAAATCAATTTTTAGTACTGTAAAAAACAATTAACAAAAAATTAATTATTTAACAATGAGGAGTCGTGCAAAAAAATTTGGTTTAACACGTGAATCACCAAAAGATTAACCATTTATTAACAAGAAACAGAAAAAAATAGATTGATACTTTGTAACAAATGGATTAAACAACGATTGTGTTATTAGCTCTCTGTATAATTGCAAATGAAACAATTATTCGCGATAAACCATTTGCTTACAAAAACATAGTGGTATATTGACCTACTTTCTAGAAACATTTACTTCAGGTGGTTTAAAAAATGCCCACCCTCGATAAATGATGTGATGGTTTGGGATTAAATATAATTAACCTGTCAAATAGAGAATTATATCAGGTACTTTAAATAGCAAAAATTTGTTTGGGTTAAAAATATTTCTTAAGATATAATGCAACAAACTTACACGGGGGGTCACCACTGTTTTTTAATACAATGTTTTATGTCATACGTCTAGAAAGATAATGTCATTCTTTTTGTTGAATTATTACCTAAGAGCCCAAACATTAATGTGAACAAATTGTTTTCAGTATAGAAAAGCGACAGCATTCCAAATCGCCTGGATTAAGTAATTAAAAAAAGACAACTACAGTAATTAATAAACATTGTGTATTTAATAATGCAGTTAATTATTATTTAATTAAAAATATTTTACGTGTGCTGCATTTTTTATATTTGACTTTCTATTTTACATTAATAATTTTACTCACTTTAAATCTTGAACTAGTTGACATTTTGTGTAAAACATTTCTTACATTATTAATGCATATTGATAAAACTGAAACCGTGTCATATTTACTGTGTAGTATTATAATACTATTATTATAATACTAATTAAACTGAGTTTTTTTTGAGTTATGTGATTTTTGGGATGTTTTAATTAATAACAACCTTTTTGTTAATAATTGTTTTATGGATATTTCAAAAATTTCCGCAAAAATTTATAAGACCATCAAATCTAAATTAATTTATGTTTAATTATTTTTTAACAAAAACAGATATTAAGAATTAAAAATAATGTAAAGTACTTAACAGTTGCTTTATATATACTTAGAAATATTTATTTAAAAAGACTGAGTTAACCAAAATACCATGTTTTAAAAACTACTTCTATATAAACGTGGATAATAAGTTAAAGTTACATAATTTTTATAATAATTAGTTTATTATTATTTTGTCTGCTAAATTTTATTAAAAATGGAGTAATCGTTAAAATTGATGTTAAATCCACATTCAACTCTGTCTTAATTGTGATGTCATAATAATTATTCCACTTCATATAAATAAAAATAATGAAAATATCTTTTACACCCATTATAACAATTATCACGATAAAGTGATTATTTAACTAAAATATCTCTAATATCTACATAACGTACAAGAGAAACGTCACTTCTATTATAAAATATACAATACTACATAATAAGTAAAAAATTATAATTGTATATAAATATATATTATAAGTAATAAAAAATTGTATAAAATATTAATTGGTGCAAAAGCGAAAATGCAGTAAAATAATTAACATGATTTACAACGCCAAATATTAATAAAAAACGGATCACATGCAATTTTTTTCAGTTATCAAATAATTAAAAACATTACAAAGTTCAAAAAATTTAATAATCTTTGTGATCGCCGTTTTTTGAACATCCTGATCTAGGCGTTTTGGAATGCTGTCGACGAGAGTGTTGATATATTCTTGTTTCATCTCATATTCAAGAACAAATTGAATGCATTTATATAAATCCCCAATCTCATTATGCTTATTAATGTTACGCTTTAGCATACTGAAAACAATTTCAATAACACTGGTATTCGGGCTGTTAGGTGGTAATTGAGTGAAAGAAAGTTTTTTTTCAATTTTAGCTTATCTGCTGTCTAAATGTGAATATAAAAAATAAAGTAAGCCTAGATTAATATGGCGTTACCTTTTTAAATGTATAACATAGGGCATTGTCCTGAAAAACAGTAGTGACCCTGGTGTGAGTGTGCTGCATTTCATAATAAAAAACACCTAACGGTGGTAATTAAATAAAAGAATTTTTTTTTATTTTAGCCCTTCTAATGTCTAAATGTAACTATAAAACAAATAAAGTAAACCTAGGTAAATATGACATTACCTTTTTGGACGTATGACATGGAACATTGTCCTGAAAAACATTAATAAGCCTAGTGTGACGGAGTTGCATTTCATTATAAAAAACTTCCTTCAGTAATAAAACAAATTTTTCACTATCTAAAGTACCGGGTATAATTTTCCATTTAATAGGTTCATTATACTTAATACCAAACCAACACATCACTTATCGAGGGCGGGCTTTTTTCTAACTACTGGAAGTAAATGTTTTTAAATATTAGGCCCGCATAGTACTTTATTTTTATATCCAAATGGTTTATCCCGAATTATTGTTTCATCAGCAAAATATACCGAGCGCCAATAAGACAATCTTCGTTCAATCCACTTGTTACAAAACATAAATCTACATTCTTTTTGTTTTTTATTAATAAATGGTTTAACTATTGGCGATTCACGTGTTAAACCAAATTCTCTTGAAAGGCTTTTCACCATCAAATAACTAAATTTTTGTAAATTATCTTTTACAATATTCAAAATGGGCTTGTTGTAATTTTTTTTAATTCCATTAAAATTTTTTGATCATCTGTTTTACTTGTTTTTCTTTTTCTTCCAACAATATCATAGTTTCTTGGTTTTTGTCCATTCAAAACACGATAAATTGTTGTAAGACTTACTCTATACAATTCCGCTAATTGTTTAGGCAAAAATTCATGGTTTTTAATTTTTTTATAACATGGTGTTCATTGTCATTAAGATGATAATCTTATCTATCGTTGGTATTCATTTTACAGAACGAAAACAAATAAGGAAATTAATTTCATTCTCAAGGTCAATTATAATTTAAAATTAAATTTTTTTTTAGATTATCGAAAAAAAATTTATTTAAAAAAATATAATAAATAATTTTTTAAATATATTTTTAAGTAATTAAATTCTTATTTTAATTAGTATTATGACGGTCCAACTGGATCAAAGTTGGATGTATAAATTTTACTTATTAAACGTTGTTTATTTTTAATGAGATTAAGCACACAAATTAATAATCGACCAATTATTATAAAAATTATATAGATTCAACTTATTATCCACATTTATATGAGCGTTGTTTTTAAAATATGTTATTTTGGCCGACTCAGCGTCTTCAAATAAATATTTTTAAATAAATATAAAATACATATTACATATTTTACATTATTTTAAATTATTAATATTTATTTTTACTAAAAAATAATTGGAGATAACAAATTAATTTAGATTAATTTTTTTCTTAATTTTTAACACTAATTTATTCAGTGGCTGTAGATTGGCTAAGATAAAAAAACTGTCCTTTATTCAATTATCACCTAACAGCCTAGATATCTACGTTATTAAAACATTTTGAGTATACTAAAGCGTAACATCAATAAGCATACTGAAATTAAAGATTTATATAAACGCATTTGATTTGTTCTTCAATATGAGATGAAAAGAAAATACCAACACTCTTATCGGCAGCATTCCAAAACGCCTGTTCAAAAGTAAGGCGATCACATAGATTATTAAATTATTTGTACCTAAAAAATGCATATGATCCTATTTTAATTAATATTTGACTTTATATTTCACGTTAATAATTTAACTCAATTTTGATTTTGCACTAATTGATATTTTTATAATTTATATTACTTACAATACATACATATATATTATTTGATCAAAAATAACCTTTGAAAATTATGTGTTTTAATGTGACCTTACCATAATTACTATAATATATGTTAACTTGCATTTTTTCTACAAAACAATTTAATTGCAAAAATACTTCGCTACAAATTAAATTTTTTTTAAAATAAGCATGAGGCAATAAGATAACAATTACAGCAAAAAACGACAACAAAGTCCCATAATTAAAAAAAAACATGAGACAACAAAAGTTTTGGACGGAATTTAAACACTTCTTCAAATGCCTTGTTTGATCGCATAAAACATTCATTTTCATTAAATCTTCTTAGCCAAGTTTTCTGTTGCTTACCAACTTTTCTTTTACCATGTTCGACCTTCTATTCCAAAACCGTTCTTGCTGATCTTTTGGAAGGTAAACGTAAGATTTGACCAAGTAATTTTCTTCGTTTAATTGTAATGATGTCATATAGTGAACGAAAGTCAGTTCTTCTCATTATTTTATTATTTGAAATATGATCACGCCAGGTAATTTTTAAAATACTTTTAAGACACCGGCAATAAAAACATTTACCATCTTATCAATCCTGTCTGTTTGTTTTTATGATTATTGATGCGTACAAACAAAGTTTTGTATTCAGGCTGGTGAAAGAACATGATTATATTGATTTTAATTTATGGAAGACTGACAATTTAATTCTTTATATTTATCACAAAAGATTTATCCAATAATAAAAATTAATTTAAATATGATACGACTTTAATTCCAAAAATTTTATCACAAATTTTTATGGTAAAAAATTCGAATTTTAGAAAAAACGTTAAACATCAAATATTTTATAATTTAATATCATGTAGTTGTATCGGTATGTTTAGTAAAATTATGAATATTTATTTATTTTGTTTTAATAAATTAAACTGTTACAAAATTTATATTATTTTACGTCACTGCTTACTAAAAACAAATTTTGTATTATTTTTTTATCAATGTATAACATTTACATAAATTAAAATTTATAAAACTAATTTATATTATCACATAAAAGTTTTCAATATAAAGTAAACATAGCTAAAGCTATAAAATTTATAATTGACAATTTAAAAACAATTAAATAAATAATACAATAAAATAGTTGATAATATAGTTTTAAAAATATTTTTAAATGTTTGAATTTTGTAATTAAATGTGTTTAAAAGACACAAATTAAACTTGCTAAATAAAACATATTCAAAATTCTTTTTTTTTATTAAAGCAAGTTAGAAAACTAGGAGTGTGAAATAAACTACAAATTCTAAACTTATCTTCTTGTTATTTTAATACATAAATGTTTTTGGAATTTAAAAAAAATTAAAATATGTATATTAAAATATGTTAAAAAAATTTTAATTGTTAATTAATACAAAAACATTATATAATAAACGTGAAATAATATAGTTTGTTTAAAAATCCATAAATTTATTGACGATAAATAAGGTAAAATTTATTTTGTTAAATTTTGTTTTTAGTTTTGGTAAAAAAATAAAATTATAATTAAAATAATTTTTAAACACAAATTATTTTTTGCGTTTTTTTCTGTTTGCTAGATTAGCAAAATGTTTTATTTTCAGTAATACGTGATGTTTACATATAAAGTTCTTAATTGTGCGGTCTAGCCTTTTTTCAATTTTTACAAAATTTAAATAAGCATAACCAAACCTTGTAATAACAAATGTTTAAACAATAAAATGGTACTGTTCTTATTTTTACTTTTATATTTCTGGAAAATGTTAACTAACATAAACTAAAAAGCCGTAATTTAAAACATTTTTCTAAAAATTAAATTTGTTAAAAATTATAAAGTTTATTGTTTTTAACTAAGTATTTAATGTGTTAAAAAAGAATTTACTAAATTTTAAAAAAACACAAAAAAACTACTATAACATTAAAGTAGATCAACTTGTAATAATTAAATATAAAAATTTGATTTTAATAAACGGAATTATAAAAAACAAAAAGAAATATTTAATTTTCCGACATCAATTATTATTTAAATTTCTTACAATAAAAACAGTGTAATATATATATATATATAACTTAATATAAACAAGTCAAAATCTACATCGGTATTAAGTAGTAACTCTGTAAAATTCGTCTATAGAAATATTGTAGTACTGTAGTATGTGTAGCTGTTTTTATTAATAAAGTTTCTAAATTGTCAAATTAATTAGTTTATTTCAAAATAATAAATATAAATTTACTAGTAATTTTAGTAATAAGCCAATAAAATGTTTGGTTGATTACATCTGCTGTAAAATAATGTTCTATCTCTTTACTTTTTTTACTTTGTGTTAATTTGCGCAAATTGTTTTTATAATTTTTATCTTTATATGCTAATGACATGGCATTATGCAACAGCATTTTATTAACAAACAATTTTAACTTTTAAATGAAGTACTAACAAGATGAAATTTCAATTAAATAACTTTGATTTTTACGTCATTCATTTAAGTGCAAAATAATATATTTTTACAATCAAACCCTATACGGATTTGGCTTAACTTGGTTATTTATTTGACTTAGAGGACTAATATAAGCTTATAGTAATGTCATTAAATATTTTGGAGTTTATTTAAACAACAGATTAATATAATTTAGCTGTTTACATTGCGTTTTTGCAAAAAACAAAAGTTTTTGTAGTTATATAAAATAATTAAAATATACATTGATTGTCATTATGCCATTAATTTATATTTAATCTATTTAGAATTATGTTCTTAAATAAAATACATTTTTAAATAATTTTTTTAACATTTAAGTAAAACAGGTTTTTGTACGTCTTATTAATTAGTTTAATTATTGCTGTGTAAAATTAAAATTAAAATTTTAAATTAAAAGTTAAATAAATTAATCAATACGAAAAATAAATAAATTTTTTGTATACATTAGTTAGGAATAAAAAATAACCCTGTAATATGTTTGTAGTAAGTGCTCTCTCTCTCTATCTTTATATATATATATATATATATATATATATATATATAATTGACAAAAGTTTTGCTTGAACGTAATAGCCAATAAAGTTTGGGAAACTTTATGTCTTAATGTTAACTGTCTATCCTTCATATTACTTTAATTCTACATTTGTGTGTTCTTATATCAAATGTTAGTAAAAAGATTATACAAACCATATATATATTATATATATATATATATATATATATATATATATATATATATATATATATATAATGGTGAAATGAAGAAATTGTTATTACAAAAATTAGCTTCATAAAATATATTACATTACTAGTTATTTTGTGTAATGTATGCATATATTTAATCTAACTGTAACATTTATTTTGTTTATCTGTTTTTGCAATGCTCCTATCGATACTTGCTGACACATATTGTTACAAATAAAAAAATATTTGTTACAAATAAACGTGAAATTACATTTGTTAATATAACATTATGCATTTAAAAAAACCAATTTTAAATGTAACAAATATGGGCAATAATTTAAAGTAAGTATGATGTATTTGTTTAACATGTATCGCTATTTTTATACAAAAATGCAATTTTTTGTGTAAAGGTATAATGTAGAAATTAATGTGTTTGTTGATTTTTAATAAGACTATTGTATATTTATGGTTTATGCTTTATATTAATTTGTAATCAAAATTTACTAACAGGATAAATGTATAAAATAATTATATTTAATACGCTAATTTATAGTGTTTAGAAAGTCGAAAGCGTTTTCATTTAATATTTACAAAAATGTATTGAACGTTGTTAATATTAAACAATGGCTAAAACGAGAACTATTATTATTTGTAGAAGTTACAATTATTTATTGTATTAAATGAACGTACTTAAAGTTGACAGATAATTAGCAGAACCGGTTCTGTAAAAATAAAAACTTACAATTAAAATATTAAATTTTTAAAACGTTTTTTATACATAGTTTTAAATAAAATTTTATAAATTGCAAAATTATATATATATATATATATTACTATGCATTACTATTTTTTATAAATTAATTGCTTAAATATTTTCTTGATAACATTGTTTAAAAATGAATATTTCGCCTAATCGTAAATAACAGTGCTATCTAGTGCTAAAGTTAAAAATCAAACACACACCAATCCAGTTTAAAGTTTAGAATTCTAACTATTTCTGCTATCCCTATATTAAAAGAAAGTGTTTAAATTATTTAAAATAGTAAAATTATCCATGTTTTTAAAAGTAAACTAAAATTAAAAGTATATATTGTTGTACAAACTGATAATAAAGTAATATTTTTGTAGAAAGTTAATAATTCCTACATAAAAACTAAAATATAAAAACGTTTGTACAAAAAATTAATTAAGAAGTATTACAAAGATGTTATTTTATGTTAAAATAAGGCATAGTTAATGTTTATTAAAATTTATTTAGCTTATTTTATGTACATTATACTTAAACACGCAAGTAATTTGACCTTTTTCCTAAAAAAAATGTTGGTTTTTGCTTTATGTTTTTAATAAATGTGTACATTTTCATGTTTTAACTGCCTTTCCATATTATTAATTAGTTATTTCTTAATTAAAATTAATGTAAATCGATGACATATATTTTTGTATTTCCCAAAAGTGTTGAACTAAAACAAGATAGATTGTGTTTTTATAATTATTATTTTAATACGTTGATAAAATTAATTTTATTACTACTCTGATAATAAAATAAATTGTAAAATTCTTAAGGTTAATAATTATGAATACCTAAATTCAAAACAGCTAGTTTAATAAAGATGTTGCATGTATTATACAAAGCGGTTTACTTGTTATGTAGGTAAAAAATTTAAAGTTTATTGTTGTTTTTAAATATTTTTCTAAAAGTGTAACAGTAGATTCCAATTTACTATATGTTTGTTAATTTATTTTTTTTATATTAAAATAAAATGTTAACATTAGTGACAACTTTTGAACAAAAAATAATTTGTTTACATTTTATCCCGTGTAATGTATAAATTTCAGGTTTTGCTTTATGTACTTTTTAAAAATAAAACATTTATAAGTAATTACCTTTATTCCTTTTTTGGATTTAATTAAAAATGCTTCAAAAAACGTATTTTTTTATAAATTAGACCTTTGGAAATACCAAATAAAGGCCAACATTGAGCTGCAAGTAGTAGGATTCAAATAAATACTCATCCAGCTGAGTCTAACCGTTTAATCGTCATAACTGCTACTCTAAATGATAAGTTTACTGCTACTAAAAGAGAGAAAATACAAAAATAATTTTAATAAAAAATATTGTTATATAATATTCAGAAATTTTACTAAACGTTTTTAAATTAAAAATATTTATTTTTAATTTTGCTTTATTTATTTTTTTGTATTAATTGCACTTTTACTATTTTTTAAATGCCAATTAGGTAAATTATACTAAAAAGATTATTTTACTATACTTTGGCTTTTTTTATAAAATTAAAATGTTTAATTATATTATTAAATTACAAAAAACTTCAAATTTTAAAATATTTTTAAAAACATTTAATTGTATTATCATAAAATTAACAATTAATGCATTAATGTTTCCGTTTGTTTATTTTTTATTTGCAAATTATTCATATAGTAATATTTAAAAAAAACAATGCATGCATAAATTATTTTATATAAAATAAAATTGTTATTGGAATCATGCTATTTGAATAAAAACAATAATAACAAAATAATTTGTTTATATGCATTTTTCTAAAAGTAGGTTTATCACATTTGTATTGCTTTTTTTAAGTAAAAATTATATTTCTAAAACTTTATGCTAATATTAAATAATTTGGAAAAGATTATATAAAATTTACTTATAAAATGATAAAATAAACTTAACTTATGCATCATATTTTTCAATAATTTATAAAGTTATTATTATGCTTAATGTTATGCATTTTAAAAAACAATGTCTATAACAATGTTTATAAACTAAAAGTTCTCCAAATAATAAAACGTTTATTTACATTAATTTTATTTATTTGTATATTTACTTTTACTATTTTAAATATGTTAAGAAAATCATTTTTTAGCAGTCGACATTTTAGCAAAGCCAAACGTAGGTCCGCATTGAGTACCAGTGGTGTAATCTGTAGTCATGTCAACCAGGTCCAAATCGAGCGCTGTACGACTAGACCACCCCGGCACACAATTGTAATTGAAATGTACCATTTTACGAAAATAAAACAAATAAATGCTTTATAATTTTTATTTTTAATATAGATTATGTTTTCTAAATTATAATTATATTAATTAATTTATAGCAATAAAACTTTTAATGTAGCTTAACAATAATAAACATGTAAAGGGGCTAAACTGAGACCTGTCAAAATTAACACAGAAATTGACTGATTTTTCTCACATCACTTAAGTATATTGGGCTCATTAACATTTTACTAAAATAATCCTTAAACATCATTTTAGAAATACTAATATTCAAAACAAACAAAAATGATTTTTTTACAAATAGCTCCACCAAATTCTCACTTAGACTAAAAACCCAGAATTTACACATTTCGATAAGATGAGAATGCTACTACACTAATTGCTTAAAAATAAATTATATTGTAAAATATGTACATATATGCAAAATGAACATCACCAAATTTACAAATTTAGCATTTTAAGGGATAACCGTGGTTTTTTATAACATCTTTCAAACGCTTTGGATTAGAATCGACCAAATTATTGATAAAATCTTGTTGAATTTGATTGTTTAACACATAACGGTTTTTTTCTTGAGTGTACCTTGATTTTCAGTCCGATTCACTTCTTGTTTAAGATAACTGAAAAATTTTTCAAACACATTAAGGTCCGGGCTATATGGAGGTAACTGAATAAAGCTCAGTTTTTTACTATGCAAAGAATCTTTAGTCTAAACAATAAAAAATGCGTTAAATTTTAAAATATGGTAAAAAGCACGTTATCTTTTTTGATAAATAAACCTGAGCATTATCTTAAACAACTATTAAATGCTTTGAAGCATCTGGTCGTAGTTCAGACTTAAAATTATTTTTAAAAGTAGCTGCAAATTTTGAGCTGTTTAAGTAGCTACATGATTGACACCATCTTGGTAGTTGCCTGTACTGAATTCCAAAATATCCATAAAAACATGATGAATGTGCAACCTTTCAATTGTAGTCTTGAGGAAAATCGGGACCACAGATAACCGTGGACTGTACTGTTCTTGGTTTGTACTTCGAAGCATACTCGTCAGTAAAAAAACCAATCTCTACAAACAAAGTAAACGGTTTGTATATGTTTTTCAAAAATTCTCCTATGTTCTGCTGTTAAAGGAATTTTTTTTAATACTTTCCTTAACTGTGGATTGGCCGATTTTATCCGATTGCGAATAAATGAATATAAAAAATTTGGTAATTCCTTTTTATGTATTTATTATTTTTATTTAGTGATAATAAACGTATTATCTCGTTTGCTTGTAGATGGTGCAAATCCAGTTCCTGTATACAGTCCTTGTACTTATCTCAAATAAATTTGCAATTTGCTCTATAGTTAAACAAAAATTATATATTTTTTTATTTCTTCGTAATTTTTAGCAGTTAAGAAAAAGCTTCCAACATTTAAACTCGTTGTAACCACGTACCAAAGTTAAGGGTTCAAATTTGATAGGTCAATAAAACAAAAATGAGAAGTCAAGTTCTTTAAATTTTTCTTTGATTTTTTCACACCATACATACAAAATTTTATAACCAATCAATTTTCTTTAAATAAAATGTATGCAGTGACGTGTGCTGGGTTATGTAAACACTTGCAAAATTATATAAAAAAATAATAATGTTCTTTGAAATTATTGTTGCTTAATCGTTTAATGTTATTAACATAATATGTATTTAATTTTTAAGTGTAACTAATACCATTCACTCACTCAAATGCTATTTATCCAGAATTTTCAAAACACTTAAATATTTATAATTATAAAAAATTAAAAAAAATTAACTTTAAGTATTGATAGTCCATATTATTTTAGCATAATTACTTTGTTGAAAAATATCTATCTCAATTTAAAACAAATAATTAAGAAATAAGAGTTCATTGACAAGTACCATTTTGGACCCTATATACACAATTTTATTTGAAGTTATATTTTAAAAATACTAGTAATAATTGTGTCATTACATATTTTAGTTGCGCTAAATATATTCTAATATTAAAATAATTATTTTGAAATTAAGTTTTTACTTAAACTAAATGATGGCTAAGATTTATACAAAAAATAATTCACATTAATAATCTGAAACGTTTTGTTTCCAATACACCTAATTTAAATTTTATTATTTAAAAACCTTTTTTTCCAAAAATGCTGATATTTGTACAAGAAATAATTTACAATAATTTATATCTTTAAACATCGTTTATTTGTATAATATACATTTTTAAAATTTGCACAAAATAAATTTTAATTGTTTATTTTAAATTTAATTTGCTGTGCCATTTTATTTAATAAATTTGTATTTATTTAGACAGTAAATAAAATTAATATTTTAAAACATTGGGTTTTCTTTATACAATGTCGTAATATAGAGAAAGTGCACAAGTGTTCAACCTTTTATTGGTCTAATTGTAAATATGTTTTTAGCCCGATTATCTAGGTATATCTGGTAAACTAATATTGAAAAACTTTTGGTAATGTACAACATTCTTATCTGGATTAAGGGAAAAGTATTTTTTTGGTATTTTAAGTCTGGCTATAAAAATATTTATATTGTTCCTTGTAAATGGCAATTATAAGTTAACCGACTCTTTTTATTTGCGTCTTGTATTGTTTAGAATAGTAATTGATAAAGTCCAATGGGCTAATTTAAGATTGTTTAATATTATTTTCTTTATCGCGTATCATGTAAGAAAACATTTTGTGTACGGTTAAATTATATTTGGACAAATGCACGTTTATGGTGTATTGGCTAGAAACTTTTGAATTTATTTTACAGTCTACGTCTTTTTATGTCTTTAGTTAAAATTAACCTATTTGTTTGTTATTATTGGTCACTTGAAAAACAAACAATTTGCTATAGTTATTTAGAACAATTCGATTATTTTATAATGTAAACAAATTGTTATAAAAATTAAACATCTTTTTAATAATATAATAGGCGCAAAAATTAAAACGATGTTAAGTTAAAAGGCGTTACGTTAAAATTTTTATTACAAGTTAATTGTATTAATAATAACTAGTAAGCATTAAAAACTAAATCACATTTATTAATTATCTTCTTAAGCATTTATTGTTTACGTAAAATGTTTAAAAAACTATGCATGCTGTTTATACAACACCATGTACTGCTTTTTATTTAAATTTATAAAAAATTAAACACTAGTCAAAAACCATTAAGAACTGGTTAAAAAATATAATTAGTAATTATTTTTCAATTACAATGCATGCACCTTTTTAATATTTAATTAAAAAAATATTACATATATAATATTATCAATATGTACAAAATATCTAAACTCATTAAAAAAATTACCAAAAATTGAAACTATTTTTTAACTGTATTAGTATTACTTATATAATGTAATAAATAAAAATGTGTAATAATAAATAACATGCATTTAGGATAATTTTCAAATATTTGTTTGACATAAAACGGAAGTATATATATAACTGTTAATCAATGTATATGTTTTATGTTTAAAATGTATTATTTTGCATTTTTAAAATAGTAAAAAATTTGACATTTTACTTGTTTTGTGAATAACATTTTTTTAATTATTTTATATAATAACAAACTGCTTTTAATATTCAAACTTAAAGTATTTTAAACTGAATAATTTAGCTTGTTTTAATTTTTAGTATATTTATAAAATTAATTAATAAAATAATTTATATTATTTAATTAATGCTTTTTAAAAAGTATTTTTTTAGAAATAAGTACCTACATTTAAACAAATAATTTTATACCAAACATTTAATTGGTTAATAATTACTTGATTCTAATAACAATGTAGTATAAATAATTTTTTTTAAATTGATACAAATATATAATTAATATTGAATAAGGTCAATGTAGGGGATTTAAATATTTTGAAAATACGTTGTTCAGTTTTTATTATTACTTAACAAAGAATTATGTTAAAATTTGGATCATCTATTAATTTAAATTAAGTCAAATTTTGTTTAAAGTT
The DNA here is from genome assembly GCA_025895645.1 of Cardicola forsteri. NCBI lineage: Eukaryota > Metazoa > Platyhelminthes > Trematoda > Strigeidida > Aporocotylidae > Cardicola > Cardicola forsteri. The sequence continues at coordinate 45,933 of JAKXYG010000697.1, read as the reverse complement.
TAAATATAATCTTGAGTCTAGTTGGTATACACTTTTTCTAAATAAAACATCTTGCTAATTATAGAAAAAATGACTGAATGGATTTGAACACTATAATTATGTTTATTGTATTATTACAAAATAAAAAAATAATAAAAAGTACATTTAAAAAAGTAAACATAGAAAATATGGAAAAATGTTTAATATTAGATTTTTGGAAAGTGCATAAACGCATAAAATTGTTAAATTTGGTTTTAAAATATACTATAATACATGTTCCATCTAGCTAATCACAAATTTAAGATTATTGGAGTTTGCTAAAACCTATAAAATTGATTTTTTATAATTTTAAAACAAGATAAATTATAATATGTGTGTGTATAAATTTTGGACTCTACATTTCAAAAACTAGTGTAGTGTAGATTTTGCTAAAGACTACAATTATTTTAGAAAAAATGTTACTTAAGTGCCTTATTTACATAGTTATTGTGCTAAAAAGTGTATGAAGTTACAAAAATAAATCTGTACTAACAACATTTAAAACTGTAAGAAATTAATCAAAAAAATATATTGTAGTTATAATTTTAACACGGTGCATCAAAAGATTTAACTCGTGTTTAAAATAATACTCCTAAGTACATTTTGAAATTGGTAATGTGTTTTTCGGTATTATTTACAATTTTCTATATGTTTAACCTATTTAGACTGCAAAAACCATGTTAAGTAAAAACGTTATTAATTCTGTTTTGAGTTTTTTTAAGGGTAGGTTAACAAATTGTAAAATAACGTATTACGTATATAGGCTATTATCCATATTATGAAAAATCAAGTTTTAAAAGATTTTAGTGGTACTTTAATAAACTCAGATTTAAAGCGGCTGTCGGTAGTTATAAAAACAGTAAATGTTACTTGAATTGTTAACATCATAAAGTTTGTAACCTTTTCTAGTCATATTTATGTAATTTAATCAATAATATTAATGTTTCAACAGAATATGTCTGTTTTCTTTTTAATAAATGGCTGTATTTTGCTTTATTGTAAGAATGAATGTACATTATAATCAGAAATTATTTTTGCAAATAATATTACTTGGTGTGTGCTGATAATATATTATCTAAGGTATGTATAAGTAGGATATGTCTAATGTAAGTAACTAGAGTAAAATGCTGTAAAGTATATATATATATATATATATCAAAAATAAGTATTTTATACCGATATTGTAATAAAACGATAATTTTTAATATTTTTAAATTGTAATTATAGGGAGACTTAGCGGACACAGCTTTTTTTATAATTTTATTAATTTGAAATTAATTTAACATTATTAGTACTATTTACGTGTAAAATGTTTATATGTAGGCTAACATAAGTAAAAAAATAACAGATCTGACAAAAATATGAAAATATTTAAAAATATGTTTTAATTTTAGTTTAGACAACTTTTACATTGTTAAAAATTATTACAAGGTACACTTTTTGTTCGTTCGTTAAAAACTGTGATTTGCAATCAAACAAATTAGTATTCAATTTATTATTATTATTATTACAAAACCCCTTTGCTTTAAAAAATAAGCATGGGGCAATAAGATAACAATTACAGCAAAAATTAACATCAAAGTCTCGTAATTCAAAGAGATCATAAGACAACAAAAAGTTTCCATGTATTTGAACATTCTGCCAAACGTTTTGCTTGATCTCATAAAACATTCATTTCAATTAGATCTTCCCGAATAGTTTTTAGCCAAGTTTTCTTTGGTCTGCCAACTTTTCTTTTACCATTTACAATTTTCTATTCCAAAACCGTTCTTGCTGGTCTTTCGGGCGGTAAACGTAGAATTTGACCAAGTAATTTTCTTCGTCTAATTGTAATGATGTCATGGAGTGAACGAGAGTCAGTTCTTTTTATGATCTCATCATTTAAAATGTGATCGCGCCACGTAATCTTTAAAACATTTCTTAAACACCAGCGATAAAAAATATCCACCATCTTATCAATCTTGTCCGTACGTTTCCACGTTTCACTCCCATATATTGCCGTAGGAATGATTATTGATACGTACAAACAAAGTTTTGTCTTTAGGCGAATGGAAGAACATGACCATATTGATTTGAGTCTATTGAAGACTGACATTATCTTTCCAAGTCTGGCTTTAACATTAATTTTGGTTTATCCGTTTTTACCAATGATGCTGTCCAGATATGTAAAGGAATCAACAATATTAATATTTTGTCTACTAATTTTAATAGGCAAATTAATGTTTGATTTGATCCACAACATTTTTGTCTTTGAACAATTAATCCGTAAGCCAATACGAGAACTGATAACACTGAGTCGTGTTGTCATATTTTGCATAATTTCTGGAGTTTTACTAAGTAGACTAATATCATCTGCAAAATCCAAATCTGTTTATCTGCCTTGGTTCCTTTTGATACTATAAGACAAATTATTTATGAACTGGGTCATAATAAAATCAATTACCAGAAGAAACAAAAACGGTAACAAAATACATCCTTGACGTACTCCCGTGACAATTTCAAACATAGCAGTATGACCACTTTTTGTTCGAACACAGCAACTTGAATTTTGATTTAGCGAACGCATAATATTTACATATTTTAAAGGTATTCCGTAAAACTTAACGATTTTCTACAATGATTTTCGATGAAGACTATTAAAAGCTTTTATAAAATCAATAAAATTAATTGTTAGTGATTGCTGAAATTTTTGACTTTGCTCAATAATGTTACAAACGGTCAGTATTTGTTCAATACAGCTTTTTCCTTTCCGAAAACCTGCTTGCTGTTCTCGAAGGTGTTTATCTATCGTATTACTTAAACAATTTAAAATTACTTTGCAAAACACCTTACCAGGAACAAACAATAAGGTTATTCCGCGCCAATTATTGCAATCATTCAGACTTCCCTTTTTTGGGAAGAGTAACAATTACTCCTTGGCGCCAATCATTTGGAACGTGTTCATTATACCGTATAACATTAAATAAATAAGCAAACTCACTTGCTACAACATCACCTCTATGTTTGAGCATTTCTGCAGTTATCTGGTCAAGTCCTCCTGCCTTATTGTTTTTCAACCTTTGAATTGCATAAATCACTTCAGCTACAGAAATGTCATCAATGCATATTTTGGGATTTTGAGTCACATTCATATAATTATCATTATCAAAATCTATGAGAGTATTTGGCATAGGCTGATAAGTACCTCCTTAAAATGTTCTACCCATCTAGATGATTGCTCATCATTTGTTAAAAGTAAACGACTATCTTTTTCTTTGATTGGAATATCGGTGTTTTTTCTAACTCCCAATAGTTGTTTTACAATTTTATACAGAGTCTTGGAATCATTTTGTTTGCCGCTGCCTTATCTGCTTCTCTGCATTTGCTTTCTAACCAATCATTCTTATCTTTGCGGCAGCTTTTTTAACATGTTTATCTAAAGTTCTATATTTATCATTAAATATTTTCCAAACAACAGGATTGTTAGATTAATCTCGCTCTAATTTTGTTTTCTTTCTGAGATTAATTAAATTCCAGGAAACTAATAAAATCCATTGTTTCTTTGTAAAGCGACATTTTCTACCTAGCACATTTGCTGCACAGTCTGTAATTGTTTTACGAAATAATTTCCATTGATCATCAAACTTTTCTACCCTTTTCAGATTTTGAAATGTGTTTTTTAAGGAATTGTAAAATTGATTTGAGATATTTTTTGACTGTTTAAGCTTTTCACACAAAAATAGATATAATTTTTTTGTGGTTTCTATTGTCTTTAATTTTAAACGAAATTTTCCAACAAGAAGATTGTGATCAGAACCAACATCTGCACCGCGATATGCACGTACATCTTGCAATGAAGATCGCCATTTTGTGCTAATACAAATGTAGTCAATCCCGTTTGTTGTTTTTCCGTCTGGAGAAACCCACGTTGTCTTGTGTATATTTTTGTGAGCGAAAAAGTGTTGTCAACACTCATTGCACAATGACTGTTTAGCGTCAACAACATATAACCATTATCATTTATGCTATCAACATAACCATGTGGTCCAACATTTGAGGAGTACCCAGATCTGTCTTTGTTCAATTTTGCATTGAAATCACTGATCCAAATTATGATGTCTCTTCTTGGCACATTATCTAACAAGCTTTGTAATTAATCATTAAAAATATCTTTTTGATTTTCCTCAGTAGCCTCAGTAGGGGCATAGACTTGCACAATAGTTACTTTTGCAAATCTGGTGTTGAATCTAGCTGAAATAATACGGTCGTTCACAAGTTTCCATCCAATTATAGCTTTAGCAGCATTTTTACTCAACATAATACCAACTCCATGAATATGATATTCTTTATGTCCAGATTATAAAATTAGTGTATCTCCATTCTTGAACTGACCTTGGCGTTTCCATCGCATTTCGCTAATACCCAAAATATTTAAGTTGTACTTTTTGATTTCTCGAAGAACTTGTTCTAACTGTCCAGTACGAAAAAGTGTGCGCACATTCCATGTTCCAACACTGGTTAAGGTTTTGGCATTGAAGATTCTGCAAATCGAAGATTGAGTTTCTTTTCGGCTATCACTCAATCCTGTTATTTATGTAACTCTGTCATCAAGATACGCGCAATCACTTTTTTGCTGCTGTTTGCCGAAATGGCTTCCTCTTATTGTTTCTGTAACAGTATAATTTTTTTACAGAGGCCAGGTTGCTAACCTTGCGCTCAAACCCTCCTCTTTTATCCAGGCTTGGGACTAGCTAAATTGAATCATTTCTAATCCAAACTAGGCGAGTTAGTATTGTTTGTATTTTTTTTGTTAGTATTCAATACACAAACAATTAATTTTAAAAGTAGAAAACGTAGGGAAAAATGTAATAAAACTAATGAACTTAGTGCTAATTGTATGTATGCAGTTGCTGACAAAATTAAAAACAAAAAAATTATACAATTTTTATTTTAAAAAAATAAGTTTTCTATATTATAATCATTATTTTAAACAAATTAAAATATATATATTAATTTTTTATACTAAAATGATCGTTTTAATAAACAAAAACTTTATCCCATACATCTAAGTAATTTAATTGTTTTTTGAAATTATACATAAAATTTATAGTAATTAATTTTACAAATTATTAAAATAAAAAAGTTGAATAATTTTAATACAAGTGTTGGTTTTGTTAATCAAAAACATACTATTGATAAATTAATTTTGAACATATTTTTTAAAAATATACTTGGTTATTACAATAGAAAACGAAAATAGGTTTTCAACTTGAAAAAATATAAATTTCGTAATTTACTGCAGAAAATTGTGAAATTGTGAACAGTGTTTTTAACAAAAATACAAGTTTTAAACAAAACCCAATTTTACGTACATTATCAAAAGGGGAAACAAAAGAAAATTTTATTTTAAAACTCATAATAACCTATAATATCAATAAACTTGCAAATTACTTATTAATACATACGAACAAGAGTAAAATTTAATCAATTTTTAATTTATCAGTTATTTAAAAATAACATACGTTTACTAAAAAAACAAGAAAAGATATATATATATATATATATATAAACAGATGATACTGTTAAATACAATAAACTGCTTTTATCTAGAAATTGAAACTTTAACATGTTTTGTTGTATAATTATATTATGTGAGTATTTAATGAATAATACACAATATTATTTATTTTACGCTTAACAAGCGTAAGATTTATCTAAGATTTGTGTAGCTATTAATTTTGTCAATAATTTAGAACATCATATATATATATATATATATATATATATAGGATTTGCTAAATCGTGTTGTTTAGATAATAAAAAATTATTATTATTTACGTTCAAAATGTATACTTTTGTCAATTTTATCTAAAATTTATTTAAATTTGACAGAAAAGATAAAATAAAGTAAATTATATTTGTTATTATACAATCAAATATAAAAATCCATCTTTTTTTAAGTTTTACAAACATTATAAAATATTTTGTCTATTTTTTTAATTAAAAATTGTATGCATTAAATACAAAATAAATAGAATTATTTTATAGTATTTATTTTATGCTATAACTAATTGTTATAAATGTAATGTATTCCATTATTAATAAAAAGTTTTTAGTAAACGTTGCACTTTACGTAAAATTTCGGAAGTGGTCCAGTGGTATAGTGCAAAACTTGAATCTCACCACGGGCACCAAATGCGGGTCCACGTTCAGTTATGCTAAAGATGTTCACTGCTAAAAGTTAGTTAACGTAAAATATTTAAAATTATAAAATAAAAAACTAAAACATAAACGCTTTATTATAAGTTAAGTACATAATAATAAACATTTTACTAAAACTAATTTTTCTAATGACGAAACTGAAAATGTGGTAATTATTTATAATTTATTAATAAAATAAACAATTTTTCAATATTACATAATGCTTAAAAATATTTTCTTTAAAAATATTTTGTAATTTTGCACACATCGATATAAAAATTTAAACATTTTATTATTTTTTTGTACAATAAACAATGTTTATCTTTAAAACATAACAAAATTTCATTAAAAATGAATAATAACTAATCCTTAAAATTAATGTTAAACGCACATTTAAATCTGCCCTAATTGTGATGTCATAATAATTAGCAAAATAAACATTTAATTATTCTAATCTATATAAATAAAAACAATAAAAATTAAAAAAATTTTATTTTAAATGAAAATTTTAAAACAAATCAAATAATTTATTATTTACGTTTAACTTTGAGGTTCCGCTCATTTCGCTTTCTAATTACATTGTTTGTGAAATGGACAGTAGTGATAAAAAATGTTTTCATCTTACCGAAAATGAATATCGTGTCATTAAAGAATTAAAAAATAAAGGATTTTTACCAAACAAATTGGCAAATTTATACAGAGTTAATCTTTCAACAATTTATGGATTTATTAATGGTTAAAAACCGTAAACTTATGATAATGTTGGAAGAAAACGTGGAACAAGCACTTTGGATAATCAGAAAATTGTTATAAAATTAAAAAATTATAATAAACCTATTTCAGAAACTAAAAAAACTAATTTAAAAATTTTTACTTATTTCAAAATCAAGAACAAAGCAATAAAATCTGGTTTAACGCTTCAATCACCAAAAGTTAAGCCACTTATTACTAAAAAACAAAAGAATTATAGATTAGCTTTTTGTAAACTATAGAGTAAACGACACCTTTGTTATTGGCGTTCCGTATAGTTCCCCAATAAAACAATAATTTGAGACAAACCATTTGGCTACAAAAACAAAGTGTTGTGCGGATCCAGTTTTAAAAAAAATATTTACTCCCGGTTGTTAAAAAAAAGTCTACTGTTAACAAGTAATGTGTTGATTTGGCATTAAGTATAATCAACCTATGAATTAGAGCATTATATATGGTACCTTAAATAGTAAAAAATTTGTTTCAGTTATAAAGGATGTTTTTTATTATGAAATAGAGCACACTTACACCAAGGTTACTACCGTTTTTTAGGACAATGGTCCATGTCATACGTCCAAAAAGGTAATGTCATATTTATCTAGATTTACGTTATTTGTTTTATATTTACGTTTAGTCAGTAGAGGAGCTAAAATCGAAAACGTTTTCTTTCACTCAATTACCACTTAACACCAATATTACTGAAAAATGTTTTAGTATGCTAAAGCGCAGCATCAATAAGTACACTGATATTGAGGATATATGTGAACTCATTCGGTTTGTTCTTGATTATAAAATAAATCAAGAATATATCAACACTCTCATCGACAGCATTCCAAAACGCCCGGATCAGGTTGTTCAAAAAAATGACAATCACATAGACTATTAAATATTTTTAACTTTGTTGTGTTTTTAACCATTTAGTAATTGAAAAGCTTGCATGTGATCTGATTTTTTATTAATACTTGACGTTATAAATCATGTTAACCACTTTACTCAATTTTCGATTTTGCATCAGTTGATCTTATATACAATTTTTTATTACTTACAATATATATATATATATATAATTATAGTTTTTTCAATTATTACATAGTATTAAATATTTCATAATCGAAGTGACATTTTTTTCGTAGGCTAGAGATCTTTTAGTTAAATAATCACTTTCTGCAGTAATTGTTGTGAGAGTTAAATAATCACTTTCTGCAGTAATTGTTATGAGAGTATATATATATATATATATATATATATATATATTCATTTTAACCTTATTTTTAATTAAGTTAATGTATTTTTAATTTGTTTCTAAATCAAAAAGAATAAATTATTTTTTACAGTATAATTTTAAATTTAAATTAAAAAACAAACAACTGACATTACTTTTTTTAAATTATGCCTAACTGAATCATTTGAAATAAATTATTTTTAGATTAGTTGTATAGGTTTAAGTTGTTTACAATAAAATTTAAAAACGTTTTTCGATAATTATTTTGCAAAAAATGATATAAAGCAGTTTGTAAATGCGTTAGTTAAAATTGTTTTTATGTTTGCATAGATGTTGAATGTAAAAAACTAAGTAGATATAGCAATTTATACTTTTACCTTTATATTACTGAATATTTTAACATTAAAATCTTTTTGTTTTCTGCTTAAAAATAATAAACAAATGATTTTATTTTATTTTTTAAATGTAAGATAGTAAAATAAAGTTTGTATATATATTTTTAATAAAATGTTGTTATTTTTGCTGTATTTCTTATACAATTTGTGGTTAACACAAATAACTTTAAAAAATAATGAAATGTACAATAAAAAATTTGATTCTTACATGTTCATAAATTATTAAATAAAACCCTAATTAAATTACATTGTTTTAAATAAAAGCTGAAATAAATTTTATTCATAAAATTATAAAATAATGTTTACAAATATGCAATTATTTGACATAAACGCGCGACATTTAATAAATTGTATATTAAAATAATATTAAATTGTTACCTATAAGCAAACTTTATTGATATTTTTAGTAACTAATAATTAATTTTTGTAAAAATTATATATATATATATATATATATATATATATAAGTTAGTGTAAGTAACGTAATTAACAAATTTAAACTACCCTACCAACCATATAATTTTTAAAAAATTAACACAATGTACAATACTATATTATAGATAAAATAGAAATAATATTTTATTAATATGTATATATATATTGTTAATAATAATAATTTGCGTTAAATGTAAACGGGTTTATACTTAAAAGTTGAATAAAATGGTAGGTATAAAATATAATGTCAAATATTTAAAAACATGCAAATCATTTATTTAAAGTCATTTCTTGTATTATGCACAACAAAATGTTCAGTAATGTATGTCATTGTTTTTTTCTCTGGCTACTTGGTTTAGGTGTTTTGGTACGCTTTTGACGAGGTTATTAACGCAGTTTTATGTATTTTTATTGTCAAACAAAGAAATAAGTTTAGACTATTATTAAAAAACCTTAACTTTTTCGTTATTAACATCTTTTAGTCACGATTACTTAATTAATCGCTTAATTTATTATAATAATTATTAATGCTTTATTTATATTTTTCTATTTGTGAGTAGCATTTACTTGTTTATTTAAATAATGTAGTTTGTATAATTTTATTGAATTTATTTATGTTTTAACATGACCGAATAAACACTGGTCTTAAGTTGTTTACTTTCTGCTATTATAATCTATGTGGCCGAACAACTAAAAACTGATATTTGACAATCTAAAAAAAAGGTTTTTTTAAAATTTAATCTGTCATATTTCTACATTTTAACTTTTTTGGTAAACAAAATAAATTCGAATTAAGTTAAAAAATATTTATAAACCTCTTCTTTTATAGTTTTTTATCTTTTATGAAAGATTGTTGTTTTCTCCATTTGGTTTTGTACTGATTTTATTTGAATCACTATATATATTAAATAGTTTTCGTATAATTTGTTTACTGCCAAATGCCCTTTCTGCCACAAGCCCATTTCTTTATCCAGACTTGCTGCCGGCTAAATCTGTTCATTTCTAATCCTTTTTAAACTGAATTAATTATTTTATAGTGCAATATAAAACATATACTTTCAAATTAACTGTATTTCTAGCATAAGTGTATCACGTTTTTGTTTAAAAAACATTTTTACACATTGAAAAAAAATACTACTGCTTAAGTTACTTGGTACAATTTACAGTATAATGCCTAGTTGATGTTTTTTATTAAACCAATACAAAGTTTATCAATTGTAGCCTTCTTTAATAGCTTAAAATATAATTTGTAAAAAATAGCTTCTACCTAATACCTTTTCTTATAATCAAAAATATGAATATTTTTAAATCAATGTTTTATTTAAAATTCAATAAAATGTTAAAAAATTATAAATTTGTTTTATTTAATTTTTGCATAATTTAACTCTATTTTTCGTTTTGTAATAGTAAAAGAAGGCCTAAAATTTTAGTGGATTAACAGATGAAGAGTATTTTAACGTCTATTTCCTACTGGCGACTAAAATTTGATAAAATCATATTTTTTAGTCTAAGAAACTAGTGCACTTTAATTTTATTAAGCTGTACAATAATTAATCTAATAAATGAAAATAAATATTTCAGTATTTGCAACAACATTTTACATTATTTTATCAAATGTCAACAAATTTAAATATCGTTTTAATGGTGTATTCCAAATGTTATTTTAATTATTTACAAAAAAAATTTTTATTTTTATTTTACTATTATTAATATTAATATTATTATTATTTTCGCCTTAAATACTTTGGCAAAGTACATTTGGCATCATTTTATTAAAAACATTTATGTCAAGTAATTGTAATAACAGTACATTAAAACAATTAATTAAAAAATAATTATATATATATATATATATATATATATATATATATATACTACTTTATATGTTGTACGAGAAACATCTTTTAACAATGAAACATTTACAAAGTCAAACGTGAGCCCATATTTGGTGCCTGTGGCAGATATCGAGCCCATGTCCACTCAGCTTCAAGTCGAATGCCGCACCACTATACATATATACATAATTGTATAGAAAAATAGTGCCAATATTCTAAATGTTTATACATTTCTTTTTCTTCTTCTTATTAAGATCTAGCAGTACAACGCTCGACTCAAACCTGGATGGGCATAAACTCAATCCTCACCATCGGTACTAAAATGGTTTTGCAAAGCATTTAAAAAGTTACATTATTATGAATGGTTTAGGGGAATTAGTTTCTAGTAGTGGACATTTTAGCAAAACCAGACGTGGGCCCGCATTTTGGGCCGGTAAAGTGATCTAACCCAGCTGTGAGTCCATCGCTATAGTACTATACCACCCTGGTGTAAACCTGTCTTTTTAATTATTTTATTTTAATAATATATAAAACAAAACATTACTTACATTTTAATTTAATTAAAAGCATTTTTTAATTGCAAATAATTTTATAAATGAGCACATGTGTTTGAATTTTGCAAACATTAATTGCATTCTAAAACAGGTAATCAAGAAAAAACATGTTTTGTTTATTGATTAAAAAAATTAGAAATTTGCAAAAAGTGTCATTTTGATTACATTTAATTTAATTTAGGAAAAGATAATTTGAGATCAAATTTTTATTATTAAAATTTAAAATGCCAAAGCTAATAATTACAATGACTAATTACTATTTTCTTTTTCTTTTTTAACATGTAAATCAATGCTGTACTTTTAATAATAAACTTTATTACTAATTTATTAAAAACCCCATATTAAAAAATAACAGTTAATTTTAAAAAAATAAACTATTTATTTAACTATTTTATTAATTCAGTTTTATTATAATGTTTAAAAAAATAAAATGTTGGTAATAGCAAAATTAATAAAATTGCAATTATTAAAATACTATACATATTTAAATTAAGTTATTAGCAAAGTAAAATTATTAAAACTATAGTGGTTTATATTTGAAATTTTCAAAAAATTTTACGTTTAAGTAAAAACGTTTTCACATAATATTGTAACATAATGCATTATTATCTTTTAAAAAATGCTGTTTCGGGTTTTAAATAAATTGTTTATTTATCTAATATAATTTTAAATCAATAAAATTTGTTTTTAATTTTCTTTAATTAAATAATTAAATTTTAACCAAAACCTGATTTTAATCTTTACTTAAATGCTTTTACGTAGTGTTTGGAATACATTTTCTAAAAGTGAATTAAAATATATTTACTTTTATTATTTTTTAAATGACACATTGTCATAATTATTTTATTACTATAAAACTTTATAAATTTGTTAAACACATATATACGAATTCGATTCATGTGTAATTTTTCAACTTGCTTTATTATTGTGGAATATTAACAAAATCAATATTTTAGTTAAATTATATTTTATTATTTCTTGTGTGTGGTGTGGAACCATTTTTCTTTTTTCAATGTTTTAGAATTATTAGTATTTGTTTAAATGCTTAAAAGTAGATAGACACTTGAAGTAATATAAGATTATTAACGCAAAAGCACAATCAACACTATTTTTATTTAAACACTGTACAATAGTGTAAGTGTAAACAGAAACCATTGCTTAGTTAATGACTTGTATGCAAAGTTGACAATTTTTTATTCTCTGCATTTTGTAATAGCACCGACTATAATAATAAACTAATTCCAGTGTTGTTTCTCCAATTAGAAGGATTTAAAAAGCGTTGTGTAAAAGTTTGAAAAAACTACTTTATTATCACTATCAATTAAGAAGAAACAATGTCACTAAGATACACCCATATAGTTGACCATTATTTAAATGTACTTTTTGTCAAAAAACAATAACAAAAAGTTGTTTTGTTTAATAAATTGCCTCCATTTTCAATTTTATAGAATTTTGTTAAACATATGCAATAAATAATAATAATTTGCCATTAAAAAAATAAAAAATTATTACACATTTTTATAAAGATTTAATTAGTGTTAATTAATATTAATGTTTTAATGGTATTAATGTTTTAAAACATTATATACTAGAAAATAATATATTAAACTAGATTTGTTTACAATGATTTGCACACATTACATTTTTAAAATCACTTGTTAACATGAAACGGTTTAAAATTTAAACAATATTTTTTAATGTTTTCAAATAATTATAAAAATGTGCTTACGCAATATTTAAAAAAGTACTTTTTTAATATATTATTTTGAAACATGTACAAAAAGTTTTTAAAAATGAATAAATATGCTACAAAATATAATTATTAACGATTAGCAATAAATAACTAATTTTATTGTAAAGATTGCGTTTAGTTGTCAACACTTTAAAACAATCATTACAGTTAACTCGGTGTTTTGTTTGAACCAAGTGACGTAATATTGACGAAATACGCAGACGTTCATTTGAGTTGGACTCTTTTTCGATCCAACTGGGAATGTGTTCTTTGACCCGTTCAGATAAGCGACGAGTTGTCCGACCAATATATTTGCAATATATTTCTAAATTAAAAGTTTTTGTATATGCATGTTATATTATGCAATGCAATTAATTGTAACCATGTGCCTACACGCTAACTTCGACAAAAGCTACTATATATTAATCAATTGATTATTTACAATGATTTCTTTTTTGACATTGTCTTTACTGTTATTGTTGCATTGCACTTTGACAGATATACTCGCACTCATATAAGAAAGTCAAACAATTTCTGAATGCAAAACAAATTGCAAATGACGAATTATTCAATGACAATTCATCAATCAAATAACTTGACGTATGATGTTGCCAAAGAAGTGTTTGTAGTAAAATTTATCATCATTCTCTACTATTCGTTATTAGCATTTCTTGGATTGACTGGCAATTTGCTTGTAGTGTGGATCGTTATTCGAGTCAAAGCATTGCACACTATCACCAACATTTTTATAGCCAATTTGGCAGTTTCAGACATTCTCATGAGTTTGGTAGCTATGCCTTTTACACCATTGTCTTTGTATATGAGCAATTGGACACTGCCTGAGGCTGTATGCAAATTGTTGCCCATTACCATGGGTGTTTCAGTGTATGTGTCAACCCTCACATCTATGGCTATTGCTTTGGACCGATTTTTTGTCATCGTTCATCCATTTTTACCTCGTATGAAAATTTGGCTGTGTTTTATTATAATTATTACAGTTTGGATTATAGCTGTACTTATATCAATGCCTTTGGCAGTCTATCAACAGAAACACAAAAATCCAAACAATAATATATCGGCATGTCGTGAAAATTGGCCCAAAGAATCGTCAAGGGAAGTATTTACAATTGTCAGTTTTGTGTTACAATTTGTCGTTCCTTGCAGCATCATATCGGTTTGCTATTTTCGCATTAGTTTGATTCTCAAAGCACGTTTACGTACAAAAATTGGCACAGGCACCAAAACGCAACTAAAAGAAGCTCGCGAAATTAAGCGCAAACGACGTACAAATTCGATGCTAATTGCAATGGTTGTTATATTTGTCATTTGTTGGATTCCAATCAATATATTGTGGATGGTGTTAGATATACATTCGGAAGAACATGCCCAATATGTACAAAGTTCGCATAATTTTACGCTCATCTTTTTTGTTTGTCATTTGTTAGCCATGAGCAGTGCCGTCTACAATCCCTTTCTTTATGCTTGGATGAATGAAAACTTTCGCAAAGAATTTTATCGAATTTTGCCTTTGACGTTTCTGAAACCCAAACACAAACCGTTGATGTCAAATCAAATGGGCGGAGTTGCAAACGAAGGAACCACTATGGCTGGTCCGGGGCGGTCTAATGAATTCCAGCCAAGTTATACTAGCACACAGGGCATTAGTAAATATGGACCACGTGTAATATCCCATAGTTCAACTAAAAGGATAAACTTAACAACAACAAATGCGAAATTAGCAATGGGGGGCGCATATAGTGAAATGGACTGCAAATCTGTGAGTACCAAAGTAGACGTCTGTGAATTTTATGATAAAAATGCAACCACTAATGTTCATAATGACAATGATAATGATAATAATAATAATAAGGATAATATTAACGAAATTCAATTGGCTTCTATTAAAATAAACAATGAATGGAATAATTTAAAAGCTATAGATGATGATAATGATGACGATGATGACAATGATAATAATATAGTGTATGCTAACATAAACATTGAAAATGATAATGAATCACTAAGCAACCAAAATTATATTAACAAAAATAACAATAATTTAAATTATGAATTTAATTCTAACTGCATTCAATATTGTATGTAACGATAATAATGCCAAATTATTTTGTGGGATTATTGCAAGATTAACAAAAATATAATGTATGCATAATTAACACACCATATTATTCGAATTACATTAAATGTTATATTTTGTTTGTATTTAAATTATTCAGAGATTGTTATTTTTACAAATTTTATGATGCAACTAATGTATTTTAACAAAACATACTTAAATAAATACTTGAAATAAAAGTATACATATTAATATTGTAGTTCTTTTTTATTAAAAAGGTTTTTACTTAAATGTATAAATGTTGTGAATACATAAACATTAGATAGTTATTTTGTTTTTGAATAGTTTGCTGTATTAATGTGATACAATAATAAAGTAATAAAACGTCAGGGTATTAAGATTTTTGTAATAATTTAGTTTTACAAGAGTACCAAATTATTTTTCACTCAATAAATGTGTTAAGAATACTATAAATAGCAAATATTTGTGTTTTACTGGTAAACACTTTTATTACACTTAAATAAATTATTAACAATTAATGAGTATCTTAAAGCAAAATATAAGTTTACTAAACTTAGTGATATAATATAATAATATATTATACAATTGTAACAAGTTCGATTTATTCTAATTCTTGATTTTTAAATAAACATATCAAATCTTTGTGATTCGTCAATTGTTTTTACTTTCTCATTTAAATGATGTAATTTGAATTATTATATTAAATTGATTATGTTTCAACGTAATTGAATAAACGCTAGTTTTAGTTTGTTTACCTTTCATGATTGCAATTTATGTGGACACATAACTGAAGACTGAGTATTGGATTTAATTATTATACATCGTGCGCGTACTCTTTAAAATAGCTACAGTTCAATATTTCTAATATTTTTATTTTAAAACATTTTGTAACAATCTAATTATACCCCTTTACTTTTGATGGTTTCTGTTTATTTGTAAGTAATTTTAAAGGTGCTTTATATTTTAAGACTTTGTATGCAGTTCGAAAAGTCATTTTAAGCATTTATGCAAATATTAAAATAATAAAATTTAGCTGTAGACATACAAACAAAACGTTAAAAAATATTATAATCAACACTGGTTAAAAAAATAAATTCTAATATTTAATATAATTTTAATAATTTTATAAAACAGTAAAAGCGGTTTTAAACAGTAATTTATTGATTTAACCACAAAATAAAAAGCGTTGAATTAATTTAAAAATACAACGTACGTGAACTGTTGATATTATAATCATATATTCAACAAATACTGTTGTAGAAGTAATTATTATGGGCGATATTTAAATTGAACCCAGCTTGTTTTTCTCATTTGTATTATGTTAATTTACTTTATTTTTCTGTGTAAAATAGTACTTTTTTGTTTCACGTTACAAGTTAAATGTTTTATGGAAATCATTTTACAGAAAATCAAAATATTGGTTCAAATTTATGCCGGCGGTAGGACTCACAGTTGTACTTACATTTGCCACAATAATATTTAAAATCATACAAAATAACTTAAAATTTCTATAGTTAAAATTATTAATTATGTTTCTATTTATATAAATACAAAAAAGATACATTGGTTATATCCATGCTTTAAACATTGTTTGTTCCAATTAAATAGCATTTATTAAAAAGTGTAACACTTCAATAATGTATATACTATTTTTTTTTTAATATTTAACCAGTATGTTCCTAATACTTGTAATCTTTTTTTTAATGTTGGTAATTAAAAACAATTTTATTAATTACAAGATTTATGTCAAGGATAGCGAAAAACACTGTAATAAACTTCAAAACACAAAACAAAACTTAAGATAATGCCTACTATATGTGCAACGTGACGTGCTTCTCACTTTACAGCAAAAATATTATAAAATTTAAAATAAGCGCTGTTTCAACATACAGCCTAAAACAGGCCTCAACTTGCAACTTATTTTTATTTTTATTTTAAAAAATAGCAAATTATTATTAACCAAATTTAAAATAATAAAAAAGGTATTGTTCAGCTTTGTGTTAATAATGTTAAAAGCTAGTATTTAGAATTAATTGTGTATTTTAAAAGTGGCTTTTAAATTTTTAAATTTAATCAAACTTTTTGTTTTACTTTATAATGGTAAAAATTTGCGCAAAGCATTAGATTGAAATAACAATACACAATATTATTTATTACTAGACTTACGATTAATTTCTGGAGACAATATTAATGTTTACAATTTTTGTTTAAATGTATTGATTATTTTTATTGGTTAAAACAGATATATATAAAACCATTTTATACGCCATTTATTTTACCTTTCCTAAAGCTCATATCTTGGTCTTTTATTGTTGTCTTTAGTTTTTTCATTTGGTTCCGGATTGTATAACTTTATAATAAACTTTTTCTACCAGTTTTTGGTGTTATTATTCGTTATTTTTGAGTAAATAAAACTTGCATTGCTGCGGCTACAGTCTGAAAAAACGACAAACGCCTGTTTTTTCAAAATAGAGATTCAAATCCACGCAACTCCTTAATATAATCTTCCAACCTTTTTATAAAATAGTGTAAATTATTTGAAATTTAATATATTGCTTATAAATTTAATAAGTACTAAATGTAAAGATTAAGTTTTTTGTTTACAAGACTCCAATATTAAATCACTTATTATTTAAACTGCTGCTGTTGCAGGTTACTACACAAATTAATTAAATTAGAATGTTTTTTAAAATTCAGTTTAAAATATTAAACTTTTTAATTATACAAATATTAAACGGACAAAAGTAAGAAATAAATAAAGCAAAATGAGTATATATATATATATATATATATATATATATATATAGTACTAACTAATTATAAATGCTAATATTACTTTTTTTTAATAATAACCTTAGTAAAACATATTTTAAGTTGTTGTATCTAGCAAAAGTTATATCTTACATGTTATATCTTATATGTAAATCAGTAACAAATATTAGAAAAAGTAACAAGTTTAACACGGATTCCCGATAAGCATTAAAAAATTATTAAAATATTTATAAAAGATTTTTTCATTTTATTTTTTTTAAATGCGATTAGTGAAAAAATAAGTAAGAAAATAAGTAAGAAAAAATAAGTAAATTTAATAGCAATTAATTTAAATAACAATAAAAAGTGGAAAATCCCTATTACATCTTTAAAAAAAGTAAAAATAAGTAACTATGCATAATATTAAATTTAATAAATAATGTGTTTACAAATAAAATAATATTTATAAAATAGAAGTGTATAGAAAAACCTACGTCAGATCTAAACTGAAAAATCATTTGAGAAGTAATTAAAAAGTTAGTTAAACACGTTTTTGAACGTTTTGCCTAAAAATCATAACATAATAGAAAAAAATTAAAACCTGAATTAAAAACAGGTCTAATGTAAAACAAGTTGGTTCACGAGTTAGGTAAGAGATAATTTCCTTTTGATTCTCGGTTTAAATGTATTGACATTATTCTGTTAAGAGAAAACAAAAATTAAACAAAGATAAAAATAAATAAAACCTGGAAGATATAGTAATAAAATCATGTGAAATTGGAGATGGCATAGTGATCATATGCAGTTTTAAATAATATAACAGATTGAGCATTGACCATCTTTAAAGGCAGACTATTTCAA
The DNA here is from genome assembly GCA_025895645.1 of Cardicola forsteri. Taxonomy (NCBI): domain Eukaryota; kingdom Metazoa; phylum Platyhelminthes; class Trematoda; order Strigeidida; family Aporocotylidae; genus Cardicola; species Cardicola forsteri. Next base: position 27,105 of record JAKXYG010000697.1, on the reverse strand, counting down.
GTGTTGATCACTTTTTAGGAGAGGTAATGGAGTCTCAACTTAAAATGTATCCTATGTCTACTAAGTTTGAAATTATAACTCCTGCAAGAATTCTTGACTAACGTAAATAAAGGACGGAAGGATCCAAATGATAAAAATTAATATGCTAAAACAACATCACTCCGAAACCTTCTATTGCATAAGGTAAACAATTTTAGAAAATACAACCTATATTAATAGGGCAAATGCTTTAAAGACCTAGGCAATTCAGAAATCGTCCTTTGCACCTTTTGAAAATTGTGTGTGTTAAATTTAAAAATTGGTGTGGTAACCTGAACACAATATTCTAGGTGCGGTTTGATATAAATCATATAAAGCAAACATATCCCGGAAAAAAACTACCTAGATTCCTTTTAAAAAAATAGTTATTGGTAGTAAGTTTAAATTGTTTTTGTAATATGTCCTGTAAACTTACGTACAGAGTCCACCAATATTCCTAGATTCTTTATAGACTTAATTAATTCTATTGGTTGGGAGTTAGGATGGGGCATTGTAAAAATATCCCAGACGGTTTGCCAAAAGATATATGCTTGCAATTTGCTAAATTTAGTGGGAGAGAGTTCTTGACAGTCTAGTTATAGATGTTGAAGATGTCAGCTTGCAATCGATTATGATGGGAATCGCAGATTTTAACATCATTTACATAAAGCAGAATGTTGGACTGAACTACTGCGGATAAATCTTTGATAAAAATGATAAACAGTAAAAGTCCTAGTACCGACTCTTGGGGTACACTTGAACAAATTTGACAAGGAAAGAATAAATTTGTACCGAATCGGACCGTAAAAAAGCGGTTAGAAAGAAAATCTAAAATCCAAATGTGCATTGGTTCAATAATGCCAATTAACCTTAACTTATTTAAAAGTAGATTGTGAGGTACTTTGTCAAACGCTTTTGCAAAATCAAAGTAAATGGCATTAACTAATGACCTTGAATCTAGTATGTTTGTAATACTATCTGCATATGTTATTAAATTAGTAAGACAGGACTTGTGAGGAATAAAACCATGTTAAACAGGGGTAATTATTTTAAACGTAATGATAAAATGAGTCTTAATTGGGGTTGATAGAATACTAATCGGTCTATAGCTATTTGGAATAAGTGTAGTATTCGATTTGAATATTAGCCTAATAAATGCCGACTTCCAGATGAGTGAAAGACGGCCAAAGTTACGAAGAAGGAGATGATTTGGGTTAAGTGGGATGCAAGTATTTTAACACATTTTTGAGAACTCTGGGATAAACCCCGTTAGCGCCACAGGGAAAAGATTTGAGTCAAACGAGTTGACTAAAAGCTACACTAGATTGTGTAACCAGCTTGGTTAACTACGTTGCAAAATTACTTAATAACAAAAAAGGCTTTGTCAGTTGTTTGTTTGTTGATTATAAAGCAGCATTCGATAGTATATGCAGAAGCAAACTGCTTAAACGTATTATTAAATTCAATGCTCTCAATAACACAATCAAATGGCTATCCAATTATTTTAAAAACAGAACACAATACACCCAAATTAGATGTAAAAAATCCACTTTAATTCAAAATAACAGAGGTATTGCACAAGGTGCGGTCTTATCTCCTTTTTTTTATTATACGTGGATGTTCTCCAACCAAAAGAGCCTGTTGTACTTTTCAAATATGTGGATGTCCCCTAAATAATACCATGTCTCTTTACGCATGTCATATTGAACATGATTTTTGAATATACGTTGATTTTGAGTTTTTTTAGCCTATGTAATTTAATTTTACTTTACTTATTTATTTATTTATTTATTTTTGGACTGATGTTACATACTGCTAATTGTATTGTATTTTTATAATTGTACATATTTTTTGTGTGCTAAAAGCTACTTTTACTGAAGTACCTAAGTCAATAACCATAAATAATAAATAATAATAATAATAATAATACTTCAACATTTAAAATAAAAAGACTAATTGAGTGGTCTGAATCTTGCTATTGAAAAGAAAGAATTTCAGACAATTGAAACACGGAATTAAAATAATCCCTAAAACTATTGCAATCTTAGGGTCTAGTTGCTAACATACCTTTGCATGTTTTTTAAACAAGGTAATAAAATTTTATAGGCTTGTTAGTCCTTAATAAACTTAAATAAAATACTCTTGTTGTCTATGCTCTAACTAGAAGTTTATAAACCATAAAATCACCGAGCGACTTAATTAGTCTAGAGCATTGGTTTCTGGTTGAGATATAATTATAATGAAAGCAAAGAAGCTTCATATATTTCTAAAAAAAGAAAAACCTGTTACCTTTCTGGATTAAAAGAACAATCTTTTAAGGGAGCTTAGGTTTAGTGTGAAAAAGAATCCAAAATAAACCAAACCCATTTATACCTTTCTTGCTTAATTTTACAAAGTGTGAGTAAGCCTGTTCTAAATTATTGCTATATAAGGAATCCCAATTGACTAATAAGAGGAAATGACGTAGTTTTTCAAAAGTGGTTTTCCTAAAATCAAGGATAGGTGCTAAAATGACCAGTTTACTTCTGGAGCTACAACAGGAGAAAGATACTTTAAAAGACAATAGGATGTGATCACCTTTTTCTAGAGGGGGTAAATATGAGATAAAATTAATGAAAGATGACTCGTTGGTAAAGACAAAATTAAGACAAAAAGGAGAGGAACCGAATTTCTATCTAGTAGGTGGTAGTACATGCCAAATAGATAAAATTGTACTCTCCTTATGAGTGCTACAAATCAAGGATATAATAGAATAAGGTATGTCCTCACGGACATAAAAAAAGCATCCTCAATATTTGCTTATACATAAGTCTTCTCTAGCTATGTTATATCCTGCTAAAAAATTTTACTATCTAGTATGTCATTTGTAACCCATGTTTTTGTGATTTCTAGAACGTTGTTCCAACTAGTTCTTGTAATTTAGATAATTTGTTGAGCAAACTCAACAAGGGGATTAGAGGAGATAATTGCCTGAAGCAATGTAGGATGGGGATGCTAGTTTAACTCCGGGTTAAAAGTCAAAATTTTGGTATACTAGAATTATCCAGCCTTAATGGGGTCAGTTAAACTATATGGATTGTGTTATCAATAGGGGTTAAGGACATAAAATGACCAATAGTGCGCTTATCCCATAAAAAATCCTTTAATATGCAAACACCAGGATAATTAGAGAGTATGTTATTGTTTGAATAAAATATTTAAAAATATTATTAATTGTTATTTTAATTACAATTTTTATATTATTGTACATTTAAACACTTTGACTTTGTTTGAACCTTGTTCTGAAGCGCCTTTTTGTATTTGAATGTATCATGTTTGTTGTTAACGTGACTGTGGTTCTGTGAGTATATTGTGTCCTGTTTTTCCTGTTGGTAAACAGTATTGGTATGTAATTTTAAATTATTTTGTAATAATGAATTGCAGAACGATAATTTAAATCAAGAGCTTTTTTGATTGAAATTAGCTGGGGTGTTAATAATTATCCGTATCAAGTTAAATCAAAAGAAATCAGGGCCGAAAACTCAGTGAGATCTTGCAGTTCAATATTTACTGACATTGTAAAGATTCAACACTGCAACCGTTGGGGTTTAAAGTTCAAGACTTGCCAATTGTTGAAGTTTGAAGTCAAATACCGGTAAATTTGGAGTTTTTCGGAAACTCGACTTGTTATATTGGCTGAGGTTAATATAAATATTACAATAACCATAATTTAATTTACCATCAAACCATTGGGGTTTAAAAATTTTGTTTGGTGTAAATTGGTGTACAGTTTTGCCAAATTTTGTCAGTAAATTTGCCCAGAACCAACAAAATGACAAGGCCTACATTTTTAAAGGAAGATGACAAACGACAATTGGTAAACGAGGTTTCGGATGTTAGTCTTCAAAATACTAATGGGGAACTAGTGACAATAGTAGGTTACCCTTATGATGACTGTTTGTCTGATGTGACAAATAATTGTGTTGATGTCAAGTGTGACAAACTTGAGATGATAAGGAAGTTAAAAAGAGAGATAAACTTATTAAAGCTTGAATTTAGATTAGAGTTGAATGCTAACCAATTCAAAAAGGTTAGTGACAATGATGATGGTTTATAAATGAGCAATAATAAGTTAATTAGTTCCTTTAAGACTATTGTTAACAGGTTAGATCTTCCTCATATTAAGGTAAGCAAATTTTACGATAATCCGGTGGATTATTAGAGGTTTATGAATAAATTCGAAGCCTCTTTTAAGTTTAACTAATTCACTATTGCGAGGGAGAGTCTAAGGAGGCAATACGTGAATGTATGATGCTTCCTCCCAATGAAGGTCTTTCAATGGCCAAGGACACATTAAAACAATTGTATGGTAGATCGCACGTAGTGGCGCGGTCAATTTTAGATAAGCTGGTAATCGGTCCTCAACTAGCAGCGAATGCTAGTAGCTTGGTGCCTTTCTCAATACAAATGAGAAATTGTGAAATCAATTTAAGTAGAATGGGATGTAAGTCTACCCTTGATTTTATAGATACTTTAGAACGGGTAGTAATTAGACTCCCAACATGATTGCAAAGACAGTGGGCTATAATAGCTGACAGTTTGTATCAAGATAATAAGGAACCACTGTTTAAGGACCTTTTACGGTTTGTTTTTGATAATGCAAGGATTATGAATAGTTGATTTGGTGCGATTGCATCGCAAGCAAGTTATACACCAAAAACGACTGAACCAAGGTCTAAAATTGTAAGTAAAGTAGGCTTACACTGCTCATTACAAGACGGAGATCATGGACTTGAGAATTGTGACCAGTTTCTTAAGTTGAAGCAAACTGATAAGATGGAGATTGTTCGTAGTAACAGTTTGTGTTTCTTTTGTCTAGGGAAAAAGCATGCGTCAAATTTATGTAATTACAAGACTGGGTGCAAGGTAGCAGGTTGTAAAGGTTTACATCATTGGCTTTTGCACACAAGTGTTTAATCTAACACCAATGCTGCAGTGTCCACAACTGCAAAGGTTTATTTAGGTGTGATACCAGTAAAATTAGTAGGTCCTTCTTCCGTAAAAAATGGATGGACTTTTCTGGATAATAGATTTAATTGCACCTTGATAGATGGACATGTTGCTGAAACGTTGGAATTGGAAGGGAGCACAATTGAACTAAAAATAAATACACTAAACGAGGTGTATAATACTTTGTGTAAAAGGGTATTGTTAAGGATTAAACCAGATGGAGGATGACTTCCCATTACCATTGATAACGCGTATGCGGTACACAAGCTTCCTTCAATAAGGACTAATATACCTACTGAGGAAAAGTTACAAAATTGGCCTCGTTTATCAAAACTTCAATTGAATCATGGTAAATTTTCTTCAATTGATATATTGATAGGCTGTAATGTGCCTGAGGCGCACTTGGTCCTAGATTAAAGGTTGGGTAAGGGGAATGAACCTTACACCATAGAAACCCCTTTGGGTTGGACTATAACAGGGCCAAGTAGTTGTCTACCTAAAATAGATAAGAATATATTTTGTTGCCAAACATATAAAGGAGATATTGTGAAACAAATTTATAAATTGTCTAATAGTGATTTCGGGTATATTAGTGACGAGTGTATGAGTTTTATATCCGATCTAAAGACGGTTGTTATTGTTGAAAATACAGTTAGCGAATGTTATCCAGTTATATTGCTAACTAAAGGATATTACAGAGATTTTAAGAGCATGAAGAAAAAATTTTTTGTGATCAAAGTGCTGAAAAAACCTCCAAAATCAAAGTGTTTAAGGTTAAAAAGAAAACGAAAAAAAGAAGATTAGATATTTTGTTTAGTTTTTGCCCATAGTTTAACGAGTCCATTTAAACAGTGTTCTATGTGGACAATCATACTTGAAGTAGAAGGTTGTACATCCAAGTTTGTAATCGACAAAGATATTAGGCAGCTGTCACTACATGAAAGTAATAATTAAATTTGTTTGTTCCGTATGTTGCGGTTGTCATGTATGGGTAATCTTCAGGTGTCTGGTGTTCACCATTCCCATTCAAGTCAACGTCGAAATTGTGTGCGTCAATTGTTATGAACTCATCTGGCCCTAAAAATGTTTGTTTTGAAAAAACTGCGTTTTTTGGCCGGGAGTGTTATTGTTTGAATAAAATATTTAAAAATATTATTAATTGTTATTTTAATTACAATTTTTATATTATTGTACATTTAAACACTTTGACTTTGTTTGAACCTTGTTCTGAAGCGCCTTTTTGTATTTGAATGTATCACGTTTGTTGTTAACGTGACTGTGGTTCTGTGAGTATATTGTGTCCTGTTTTTCCTGTTGGTAAACAGTATTGGTATGTAATTTTAAATTATTTTGTAATAATAAATTGCAGAACGATAATTTAGATCAAGAGCTTTTTTGATTAAAATTAGCTGGGGTGTTGATAATTATCCGTATCAAGTTAAATCAAAGGAAATCAGGGCCGAGAACTCAGTGAGATCTTACAGAGTACGCTAAGCCAACACCTCAAAATGTTTTTCTTAATGACTAAGGAAGTAAAAGTAACTAAGTTGGGGTGAGCTGAATGAGAACGCTTGCAGGAAAGTTTACATAATTTAAAATTTTTAACCTTAAGGACATGTGAAAATGATATCAGATACTAACTCCATGTATTTAATGGCATTATCTTTAATACCTTTAATTATTAAATTGCAATCACGTTTTGTATTCTCAACGTGTTGCTTAATGGCAGTCAAAATTTCTTGTTGGAAAAGTCTTAAAACCGATTTAACTGAGATGGAAGAGGGACTGAAGTTAGTTACCTGGTTTTCAGAAAGTTTATTTCTACTATTACAGCGTTAAAAAAATTAGAAATGGAACAGTTTATCACCTCGATTTTAGCTTGAGATTCAGAAAGCTTGTAAACCATATCTGATAAAGTTTTAAAAATTTTCTCTAGCCTAGTGTTAAGATTATAAATTTTGGAAAAATAGTCTTAGATTCTGAAAGTGTTTTTAAAATTTTATCCAATTTATTGTAGTTTGCAGGGGGTAAATGCTGTAGATCGATTTCGCATCTGCAGTCCATGCATTGATCGTCAATCGAACTATTAGCAAACAATTAAAAAATATATATCTTTTTCAAAAATTAAACTTACAAGAAACCATTATTTTAAATCTTTTAAGTGTACTGTCAAAATCTATATTTTCAAATTTCAAAAATTAAAAAAAGTTTACAGAAAAATAGTTTTAAAGTAAATAATAATAATAATAATGACGACACACAAATCTAAATTAAAAAACCTATATAAAAAAAAACTTAATTTAAAAATTAAATACTTAATATTTTAATTATACATATTAATATAAACAATTTTTAATTTTAAAATATTTTTTAATATTATATATATATATATATATATATATATAATTTGTATAAACTAATAATCTGAACTTTCAGTGTCGCGGTAATTTCAAGCTTTTTTGCCGAATTCGTTTAAAATGCAACGAAAATCAGGTCGGTCATCAGGTTTTAGTTTTATCGGCGGAAAGTATGTTAGAAAATTTTCTGATGAACCATATCCTCATATATACTGCAATGTTAGTGATTCACAAAGTGCAAATAAAATTGATGATTTATCAAAAACTGCTTTCTATCACAATCAAAAGGAAAGTACATTTACGAAAGGTTCGGAATATTATATCAATTGTTTATATGCACAGTCAGGGTTGTATGAAGCAATTCCGCCAGCAAAAACCAACAACATTGTTAGAAGCCGATGCACTCTAATTCCTGGAACTTCTACAGTTGTTACCACATCCTATCAAAATACAATTTTTAATAAAAATAGAATAACCAAACCAAATATATCAGTTAAGTGCAATGAAACTTATAAATTGAAAAAGCAGAACAACGAAGTTATAAAATCTTCATCTACTGGAAGTGTTTCTTCCCTTCATTCAAAACCAACCGGCATAATTATAGCAACACCGTCTTCTCCTTTGATCTTAAACCAGGGTTTTGCACGTTCGTATGATAATTTTCCATATACACATAATACTAGTGAATCTAATAGGGTGCGTCCATCTTTTTCAAATTTGCGCCTTAGTTCAGAAAATTACGTTTCGTCTAAAGTAAATCAACCGCTTAGTGGTTTTGAAAACAGGATTAATGCATCAAAATTGTCACACCAGAATCAAAGGTGTAATCAGTCAGGAAAAAAAGTAGTTAGTCAATTTGGTGCTTCAACCAATTCAAATAATGCACTACCGAGTCGTAACATAGGATACCGATCTGAGGATAGTTGCAATAGAGTTAGTGACCGCGATCAAGTTTTATATGAAAATGCTTCAAGGAATACCGAATCTGTATCCAAATTTAGACCAAAAATTAATTTTCAAAGTAATATACAATCAACTAGTTCTCAAAGTTATTTGTATTCGCAAGTAAAAACTTGTACGAATGCAGATATTGATTCAAAAAAAACCCATCGTAATACTGAAAATACGTCGTTGGTATTTTCAGGCGATTTTTACAATTATCAATGTCAAAATGTTTTGCCGGATAAAAGTAAGCAGATGTTTATTAATGGTGTTTTTATTATTATTTAAAAATGTGAGAAAATATAGGAAAAATTGATTTTTAGCAATAGTTGTATCTTACGTTTTTTTAAAAATAGCTCTGGATTAAAGCAAAAATTTAATTCAAAGTTATATCTAGTAAATCATGTGTATGAATTTAGTTTTGTAAATGTAATTAAAGGTTTTAAATTTTTATTATTTCACTTTTTTAAGCACGAAACTTTATATATCTGGATGTGAAACATTTTAGATTTTCCAAGCATTAAATATTAAAACAATAGTTAGATTTACTTCTTAACAGTTTTTTTATGAAATAATTTTCAATTGTAAGGATATTTGTCAAACAACTTAGCATACAATTTAAACAGTACAATGTAAATTGTTTAGCATGGTTACAAAATTATTATTCGTTTAATTGGTTTACGTTTAACTAACCAACACTGGTGATGTAACATTTAAAATTAAGTTTTATAGCTTTTAATTAATATTTAAGCATATAGTTAATCAACAAAAAATTTGATGATTCTTATAAGTGTTATGTGCAGTTTACGATAATTATTTTTATTATTTTAAATTTGAATATTTGTAGATTCCTCTAATAAGTTGAATACAGTCAGTATGCCGGGGCCACATTGCACTCAAAGTGCTTTGGAGCACTATTTACTTGATTTAATTTCAGATGAACATAATTATCAAGCAAAGAATACATATTGTGATTTGAATCAGAAAATGTCGGATTCAAGTTTAATGCACTCCAATAATTATCAATCTAAAGATAATTGTTCTACAGATTTATTGAAGTTTCTTGAACAACGAATTAAAGATGCTCTAGATAAATGTAAGGATTAATGTTTTGTCTAATTTATTATTAAAATTTATTAATTATAAGTCTTATACTTAGATTATTGACTACTAAAAATATTTATTAACCTTCTGTTTGTATTTATGTAACAAAATGCATAGTTATGTGAGGTTTATTATGGATGCTGTATAGATAAGTGCAAACGAATTTTATGATTTAACGTGAATGTTAGAAAAAGCGTTTTATATACTAATACTATATATATATATTAGTAATTGGTTAGGATTCCAGAATATACACTTAAATGTTTAGTGATTGATGCTGAGTTTTGCTTTTTGTATAAATTATTAAAACCAAGCATTAATTCAGTTTCTACAAATGAAAAAATAATAAAGCTACTTGTGTTGGTAAATTTGTAGAACTTTGTTAACATAATCATTTATGCGATTTCTTAAAATAACGGCATGTGTTACATTAAATGTATTAATTATTTTTGAATAAATATATTACAATTTTTACATTTATGTTATCCAGCTAGTAGACACGACAGTCCTTATATGCCTTTATCATCACAAAATATGCACGATTACCCTAACCGTAGAGCATCTTTAAATCCGGCGGTGCATCAGAAATGCATTGAGTCGTCATCCTTGTACAATCGGTCCAGTCAGCCCTGGCTTACGCATCCCGAACACTTGAATTTGTCAGTTGAAGGAAATTCAGCTTTGGTTAAATCGGTTACGCCACATTTGTTGAATGAATCAAACATTGCCAATCAATCCGAAAATAAAATGCTTAGGCAATTTAGTGCCAATGAAGTAATTATTCGATTTTTAAGATAGGAATTTGTATTGCATATTATTTATAGAATTATTATTGTTATTATCGATAAGTACCATTAAGAAATGACATTACAAAGCTACTACATAAATGCCATGTTATAGGGAGCATAATACAACGATGCTGTCTAATTTTAAACGGGGCAATAATTATGGTTTTTATTCAAAATTTCTGACTAAAATCCTGATCGCAAGATAGCGAGTTGATTATTATTAGTCTGACTTTTTACTTTTTAACTTGCTTGGTATGAATAACTGATTATATAAGTAGAATAAGCTTCGGACAGCAACACTCAACGAAACACACAGGTTTCTGACAGCAATCAGGTTATGATTTCCTCAGAGTGCGAGTTTATGGTATATATATATATATATATATATATATATATATATATATATATATATATATATATATATATATATATATAAAGTTGAATGTGCAGATAGCGGAAAATATTTTGCACATTAAATTAGGTAATCAACACATACATCATGTTGTAATTTGCATATTATACGATTTTTATCAGCAATTTTTTATGTATGACCAAGCATAGGCCTGTTCGCATGTACACACGCATACGCATATTTGAATTTATACAACCGACCCAATTCTGACTGTGTGTGCATTTGTGTTTATTTTATTTCCAAAATACTATTTACATTGCATTTTTGGATTAGATGTGTATTTGTGTGTGTGCATATATATTGGTCTGTGTATGTATGGGTTGTGTTTACTACTGCAATTTATGTGTAGATTATTGGGATAATGTCAAACGGTTTGTTGCATTCTTTTGGGATTTACGCAAAAGAAAGTGTAGGTTTGGACGTGAAGCAAAAAATAGGATTCACATTCTGCATTTTCAATTTGATAGTTGTTTTTAAACTAAATATATTTCCAAAATAATTTAAAAATTATTTTATTTATCACATTAATAAAATATGCATATTATGTGGAGGTTCTATTGCAAACAATTGGAAATATATTATTGACTTTGGTTTGAGTGTCGTTATTTGGCAAAACATGGAAATAAATATCTAATTGATTATGTAAATGAACGTACATTTTGACTTGCATCCATATATTACTAGTCTATCGAATACTGTCAATGATTTAGCAATTAACTCGCTTTTATTTCAACATTTTGCCAGCTTCAATACTTGCTTAAAGCCGTCAGAGATCTCCTTGTCGTACGCACTCAAATAATTTCTTCTTCGACTCATTCCAACAACTCGAACATTTTGGACAGTTGTCAGTTTAAATTGATTGACTGCGTGTCGTCTTTTTCATCTGCTGCTGCGTCCAAAGTCGATTCGCCTCTGCCCAGTCGGGCTGTGTTAACGAGTCGAATCAGTTTGGGGACTGTAAGACCCAGTCGGTCAGATTCTGTCGCTGTCGGTGTGCAAGACAGCAGACCAAATACGGATTCCAAATCACATCCAAAATTGCCAATTGGATTTCAACATTTTGAACGATATTTGGACAACAAATTCGGACCTGACTTGCCCTCGACAAGTCAGCAGTCTGCGACAATGGGCGTTGTCGGACCGACCGAAATGGATTTGGCATTTCGACAAAAAGGTATTTTGTATAGTGATTGATTGTTAGTGTTTATTGGTATGGGGTTTGTGTTCGATTGTCTAAACAACGCACCCTGAGTTAATACTGAAACCAAACCAAACACTATTAAAGCTCTATAATTAATAGTATAGGATTAGCATAATTGGCTCTATGCAATTACAGCAACAACACAACTAACAGATTAAAATTAAGAGATGCTGTTTTAACATTTATTGATGGATATGATTGGTCTGTAAGCTTTCAATGAGTTTATAATCTGTGGTTTCTTAAACAGTACCTCTTGTCGGATATTTTGGCTCGATTTGAACTGCGTACAGCCAACTGTACTACTACCTGACCCTATCTAAAAGTATAATTTCAAGAATTTAATACTGGTATGTTTTTAAAAATCTAAGGAGGAAGTGATACTCAAAATAAAAATTGAATTTAGACCTTTCAGTCTAGAGAAACTAGTATCCTACAACTGAGTTACCAATCGACAGTTTTTGAAGTGGTATTATGACAAATTGTGTTTGCAAGTGTTGGTGGTAACGTGAAATAGCTTTTATTTTGTTTTAAAACAGTCAGTTATTTTAATACAGATTATTATTATTATTATTATTATTATTATTACTATCATTATGGTTATTGACTTAGATACTTCAGTAGATGTGTATAGATAGGGATTATGGTTATGTAGAAGTAAATTAGTTTTTGGTTAAATGTACTTTCAATATTTTGGATTGTCAATTTTCACAAGTCAGGAATAATTGAAACACAGACTGCTGAAGACTGGAAAGTGTTTTAATTTTTTTAATTCAGTGTGTTTAAAAGCATAATTGATGATTAAAAATGTAATTTGTGGATAAAAAATGCAGGACTGTATTTTACCTTGAATTTACTCTGTGTATATTAATGACGAGTTTATACGACTATTGTTATTATTATTATTATTATTATTATTATTTACTGTTTACTCCTTATATGTTTTACGAAAATCATTTTTGGCAAGTAATCATTTAGCAAAGAAAAATGGTGATCTGCATTTAGTGCCAGTGATAGCACTCGAACCTATCCTTACCCAGCTTTGAGTCCAAAACAATAACCACCTCTGTAATCCTAGATATATATATATATATATATATATATATATATATATATATATATAAACAATCCATGTTATGAAAACTAATCTAACGTCAATAATAAACTACAATAGTTAGATACTGATATATTTTCAATTTATCTCATTTACATAGTCAATAAATTTTCTTATTGTTATTGTACATTGATTTTCAGACGCCCTATTACAAAGTAGCATTTCGAATAGCGCTAACAATATGGGTGTTGCGGCTTTACATTCGGATGTTCATCGTCATAATTTATTTTATATGAGCAAAGCCCAACAAAACAACCCATCAAACGCTTCCATTATGATACCGGCATCCGAGCCTCCAATGTCCATCTGCAGCCATTTTGACTGTGGAATAACTGACTTGAGTCATCCCAATAATCATTTGCATGATGCTCAATCTGCTGAATATGCCAGCGAAAAGCCTGTGCTCGATCCGAATTATGCTCTTTATAACGTTGATATGGCGGATGACTATGCACATTCGCAATGGGTCACACCAGATTGGTATCAGTGGTACTTGGCATCCCATCACATGCTTCCCCATCGATTTCCTTTGAGTTTGTCGGATCAGTCGTTTGTTGATTGTGCAAATGCGAATGCCCATCATCAGCATTGTCAAGGTCAATATAAATACTATCATCCAAATCACTTTTCAAATATGAATCAAAATTTGTCAAGTTGCCGTTCAAACAGGTTGACTAGCCCGGTGTCTTTGCAGGTAATTTTGAACATTTGCTGGCAACGAATTTTGAAAGTGTATTATTTTCTGCTTTTACGGCTTTGCATGTGTGTAGAAAGTTGTAAATGTGGCAAGAGCTCGGAGTTAAATCGGAAATGTTTTGTTTAATAAAAGAACTTGTTTGTAGTTGAACTAGGTAGTTACTTTATGGAATAACTATTAAAAATGTAAAGCAAATCTGTTAATTTTTATATTTTTACTTGTTTTATAGTTTATTCAAAATTTAAAAAAGAAATTATGTGTATATAGTTTAATATAAAGATAATTCTTACGGTTAAAATGTTTTTATTTAATTTGAAAATGCATTGGAATGAAAAAATTAGTTTTTATTAAACACACACATATATATATATATATATATATGTGTGTGTGTGTGTGTGCGTTGGGATGTCAAAGGTGGCCAAGATGCTAAACTCAGTTGTGTGGCTATGGGTTTGAGTTCAGTGCCAGCACTGAATGTGTACTAACCACTTACTGAAAAGTGTTTTCGGTTAAACAATTATATATATATATATATATATATATATATATATATATATATATATATATATATATATATATATATATGGTTAAATATTTCATCACTGTGCGTACCATCATTTTATTAGCTATTTTTTTGCATATAACTACATACATGCATATGTAAACATTTTCTACCACATTCCTTTCAGTCTATACTTGTTTGTTTGTACTTTTTTAATTTAAACTATTTTTAATAAAAAGTCATTGTTTTTAACCCTATAGACAAATAGTGTGTCCATGTAAGTTGTGAACAATGTTTTACTGATGAATTTGTTTTGATATTTTTTTCAATGTACAGTTAAATGCCTATTTATTTCGTTTGAAATCCATATGTGTTTGTTGGTATTTGAATGTTGTAAAACTAAGTAAACAATTGCTTGTGTCGTATTCACTGATTGCGTGTGTGCACGCACATATTCCCAGCTCATACACTGGATCATATCGATTTACACATTCACAGTCAGCGACTTAAAGAACATTTCGGTTTGTTTCATCACTAAAAGAAATTGCACCAATTTGCCATTGCGATGGGTTGTTGTTGTTATTATTGCACAAAAGAACAGTAGACAAATTCAATCAGTTCATTGTGTCATTTGTTTAGCTTTTTTACATGTGATAAATGTCGAATAAATTTGTGCTTTTTTAAATTTATGTTTGCTTTTAATGTCGCAATGTTATTTTACAATTTGATTCAATAGTCCAGGTAATACTGTGCCTTTTGAATTTTTTTTTATTTAAATTTGATTTAAAACTGTGCTTTGTTGTGCTTTAGTTTAAAATATGTACAATTATATTATGTTTTTTTAATATTTAAAAATAACTTTAAAGTGATTGATGAGAATTTTATTGTTTAAATTTTTTATACTTAAGTGTGTCGCTTTTCGTTCTTTTTCTTTCAAACACACTACACACATTTGATAGAACGAGTGTTTTGTTGTTTCCAATGCTATTTAATCTGCATATATATATGTAATACGTTTTTTTTTAATCACATTACCAGATTGGTCCAGTAGCACACGATCAATTCGTGTGCTGTGTGGATCCAGATCACATGAATCACAATTATCATTATCTGCAACAACCACACCAACATTACCTATATGCATCGCCCAATCAAATGTACGATCAAGCACCAACTGACGGCGGATCATATTCGATCGGTGAATCGAATTCGGCCATATTTGATGCATCGGCTTCTTCCGAGCCGCACTCGATGCCACTGCCGTGTTCGTGTTCCAGCTCTGTCGATGCTTCGAGACGTTTGCCCCCGCTAGCACCTCCTCCACCTTCAATCCAATACGCATATGGCGACACTAGAGGGTCGTCTAATTCCCAATTTGGATTTTACAAACCTGTGGCTCATTTGGCAAGTTCATATGCCTATTCGCTCTACCCGTATATGGTTGGACCAATGCGATGGAGTCATTATGCACATATAAATCCAGGTAATTTTTCCATTTTTACAAATTGGCGATAGTTTTCAACAATCGTAACAATGGCTCCTATCATTGAAAGAATGTTTTCTGTCAATCTCATAATAGAAAATTATTTTTTCTCTATTATTGTTGGGTTGTACTACATTATCGGGTACAACATTTATATTCATACAGTTCAATTCCTAAGGTTGTGGTTATCTTTTGGTAGGCCAATGATTTATTTTGTACGTTATTTGTTTCAATCACTAACTCATATTTATGTGCTGAATGCATATCTAATTGGGTATCAAACTTAATATAATGATAATAACAATAAGAATTTATGGTTCGTATATGTCTCATTTTTAACTCTATTAGCATGTCCTTATAAACAGTGTGCAATGGGACTGTCTATTTTCAGTGAACCTACATTTAGTTCAGTTTCAAGGTCGTGCTTTTTAAAACAAACAGACCTGTTTAATATAAATTAATTGGTAGAAAAGTAGGTTTTTGCTTGGTGTATTTATGTCGAATGTAGGCAATTTGTGCTCGTAGTACTATTTTTATGATTATGCACTAAAAGGTTTAGTACTAAATATTGGAAAGTAGCTCAAGTGTCAGATAAATAAAAATATTGGCAAGGCTGAATTTGTATTACTATTTTTGATTTTTAATGTATTTCATCGAGTTTAAGGAAGGACTTGGATTATTTTTTTGTGTTTATAGTGCATAAAAAGGGAAGTAGTAAAATTTAGAAATTGGAATGTATGGGGATCTTATATATATATATATATATATAAAGTAAACATTACAATTTTAAATGTTACATTTAGTGTTTTAATTAAAAAATATTATTCAAGTTTTATATTTTAGTAAAGTTAGAACTTTTGAATTGCATGGTATATTTTAAATTGTGGTCAAGTTTGAATTGTTCTATCGTTTCCATTTGTTTGTTTATGATAAAAAAGAATTTGATTCTTAATATTTTATATATATATATATCAGCATTTAATTTGAATGTGTATGTTAGTGTTTTGGTATTTTCATGTGTCAATAATTCTAAATGTCAAATTTTTAAAAACCATATATACGCACATTTAATTGAACACGGTTTCCAATTGATAACTTTTGTTTTCATTTGTTCTTTGAACTTCTATGTTACTGGAATATGGTTTTGCAATGATTTATGGAACTTTGAAATAATAATGATAATAGATTAAATACAGTATATGAATGGAATTTTGTGTTATATATATATATATATATATATATATAGTGTTGAATTGTTGTGTATAATTACGCGACATAAATGTTTTATATTTATTCAAAAGTGCCTTTACTTGATGAGGTTTTGTTAAAAAATAAAGACTTGTATATTTTTTTATTTGTTTTATTTTACGGACAATGTAGAAGAGAGAGTGTGTGTAAAAGAGAGAGAGAGAGAGAGAAAAGGGGTGAATGTATAACCTGCCTCGTACAACTACAGCTAATTTACTATTTTTGGTTTATTTGAATATATATTTGGTAATTTTTTTAAATGTCTGGTAAGAAAACAGATGCAATTTATATTTCATTCTAACTAACATGTTGATTTATTTTGTGTTACAGAAAACACAATAACAATGCTGATAAGGTTTGTTGTTAATTGTCTGGATATTATCTTATTTCAAATTGTTGGTTTTTAAATGAATATAGGTTTTATTCAATTAATAAACGTCATTACTTTCCTTCTATATATATATATATGCTGCAGATGGATGCAACTCGAACAGACTCTATCAGCGTCCTAATCGTTGCGTTTTTGGTATGCCTCGTTCGGGCAGTGCTAACGCCGGTTTTAGTTACGGAGCAGATTTGGATTCTCAATCGGAACGTCCAGTCGCCGAATTCGATCATCTGCGGACTACAGCCGCTGCCAATTGTTGCTACTACTTGAATTGTGAACCAACTCAAACCTCCGTATTGATGGATTCGGGAGTGGGTGGGGACAGTGGATCTGCATGTTCTGCATTTGGCCAGTCCCACAATGTGGGTCATGCCCTACCGGCACCCAATCCGTCTATTCGATCGATGACCAATTCATTTAGCGCTTACGATTTGGCTTCATATCACAATCATAATCACGGTCATCATTCTTATCAGCATCCGGGTCAGGCACATCCCGGTTTTGGGCATCGGACTACATTGAGAAATGTCAAATCGACGTTCGATTTGGGCCCCGAATTGCCGGTCGAACCGGTGTTGGTTCTGATGGATCATTCGAATTTTTATTCAAAATTAACGGTAGGGAAATCGTCGACTGATCAAAAGCATGATGAGTTTTGTACTTGCTTAAAAGGCTTAAACAACTTACTATCATATATTTTTTATTTTTATTACTTTAAATGTTTTACGGAAAACACCGTTTAGCAGTGGGCATTTTAGCGAAGCCGACCGTCGGTTTCCATTTCGTGCCGGTTGTGGGGATCTAACCCAATTTTGAGTCGAGCTGTGTACCGCTAGACCACCGTTTTATGCCTATTATCTTTTAAAGTTGTAACAAAAATCTTTTATTGTATTATATCTTGGAAATGTTTTTCATGTTTGTTATCCAATGTTCCTGATCCGGTTTCCTTGAACTCACAAAATGTCATTCATTCATTTTGGTTGATGACGTGGTCACCTCTTCATTATTTCCCATATTTATACGACATGTAGAACGATCGATTTCGATGGCTTGACAAGCGTAGACAAACGTGGAAGAATAACAAAGTTTCTTGGCTGGTAGACGGCATCATTGTGACGTCGCCACTGTTCGCAAAGATTGACGAGGCCGCCTGATTTTTTGTCAGGGTTATCTCCCTTAGCCCAAGGGCTACATATGATATACGTATACATTTAGATACCTTTTAGGTATCCTGGGTGTATGTTCGCACCCACCCGCCGTAGCGGAAGCCCAGTTATACCGCTGTGCACTCGGACCCTGCTGTTATTAGTCTAGATGCTTAGAGGCACCTAGTCCAGGATGCACCACGTGGAGGACTAACAGTCAGGAATATCACCATCATTGGAAATTGAGACTTTATAAGCATTACTCAAATCCTCAGGATCATTAGCATCCCACAAAATGTGCACCTTATAATGCCACATTTTTAATAGAACTTGTCCTTATTGGACCGTGTCATACAATATTCGGATAGTGCAAAATTTAATTTGATTTCTGTCAAGAGCTTTCCCATGTTTGTGGCTACTGTCGGTATGTCTTTAAATGAAATTTGAGTGCTCTATACACATACTATTTGATTTGAATATGTTGTCACTGTTGCCCTAATAATTAAGGTTTTTATTAGTTGGAATTATCAATTTCGAACTGAAAATCCAAGTTATGACAAATAATTGTCTCTAGTGTAGTGTAGTGCTAAACAGCTTGGCGTAAGTACTTTTTGTTTAAATTACATTTATTAATGTAGATGCATCATGAGCATTGTTTGCCATTTGTAAGAACTGCAACATTGTTTAGTTTTAGATAGAAGGCGAAATGAGCACATTTGCACAGTAGCTATTTGAGATCCAGCTGTAGAATTTGATTCTCAGATTCAAACTCTATGCCGTTTGATTTAAAAACGAATTTTTCAGTTATTACTTACACTTACTACTGTTATAATTATTATTAAACGTTAATATATAATTGACGTATATCACTTCAGATATCTAATATTCCACGTTTAATGAATAATACAAATATTGCTATAAAAAGTTAATTTAATGGTTGTCTACAAAGTATTTGACACATAACCTTCTACTATGAATGAAACTTGAATGGGAATACATTTGAGATAAGGTGGTTAGGAAACTATTTAACAACGTATTCATTTTGTATTGCGACAATGAAGATTGCGCTGGGTTGGACACGTTCTTCATAAAAAAAATCCCGATGCAATCTCACGTAACGCAACTTTGGCTAGTCTAAATGCCGTTTGGGAGAAAGGGAAAGGTACTTGGGTGGATGCTATTCGGGACGATCTATACGCTATTTTGGCCAAGACTTTATCTTGGAAACAATGGCTAAGTCGATGGACTAACATATTTCTATACGCCTCCGAAACCCGTGAACAATAGAAGGAGATTATTCGAGATGCTATGCGAACTTGGAATAAATGAAGAGGTGGCTCTGTCATCAACTTTTGTTGTTGTTGTTATATTTACTCATATATATATATATATATATATTCTTCCTGTTAGCTTTTTATTAAAATGGACAATACAAAGCAATTACCTTTGCCATCGGGTTGGTCTGAAAGACATTCGAGTTTTGGGCGGTCCTATTACACGTGCGATTCAACCAGACGTTCAACATGGAATCATCCATTTATCGCTCCATACGTACCTTTGGGCTGGGAACGTATTGATTCAAAACAAACTGGAGTTTATTATCAAAAGTAATAGTTGGAGGGAGGCAATAATTTGCTTTAAAAAATATTGTTTTAAATTTTTTATTTGTTCTTTTTTGTACGTAGATATTTTAACTAATTTTTGTATCATTCATTTATAGTATTTTTGTAAAAGTGGATAATCTGTGATGAGATTAGGTTTCTTTTTTATTTATGACACGAACATAAGTTTTATATATCTTGTTATTATTATCAAAGTGCGGGGGTGGTCTAGCGGCACAGCTCTCGACTCAAACCTGAGTGGGCATGGGTTAGATCTCCCCACTGGCACAAAATGCGGACCCACGTCTGGTTTTGCTAAAATGTCCACTACTAGAAACTAATTCCCCTAAACCATTCATAATAATGTAACTTTTTAAATGCTTTGCAAAACCATTTTAGTACCGATGGTGAGGATTGAGTTTATGCCCATCCAGGTTTGAGTCGAGCGTTGTACTGCTAGATCTTAATAAGAAGAAAAAGAAATGTATAAACATTTAGAATATTGGCACTGTTTTTCTATACAATTATGTATACATGTATAGCGGTGCGGCATTCGACTTGAAGCTGAGTGGACATGGGCTCGATATCTGCCACAGGCACCAAATATGGGCTCACGTTTGACTTTGTAAATGTTTCATTGTTAAAAGATGTTTCTCGTAAAACATATAAAATAGTAAAAATAAAATTAAAATAATTTTAAACATACGTTGATTTAGTAAATGTTATTTTCAGTATTTTGTTTTTATATAATACACATAATTTTAGAGCAAATATTGCATGCATTTAAAAAATGGATTGATTACTTTTTAATGTATTGTTTGCGTGGTTTGCTATACGTACAAATTTAAGAAAGTGATTGAATCGTAAATATGCTAATAATCATTCTGACTTACAAAGTTTTACTTTTTAATGATAGAGATGTCTATAATTCTGTCCCTTCTGTAATGCATCCCCCGCCTAGACTACCCCTGATTAAGGTTTGAGTATAGAATTGTATAATTGTGCTCATATCTTGATCTGTGGTTGCAAGTGGGTGCAGCAAGAGTGTTTAAATGTATACCAACATTATATGTAGTTACCTGACTACGGGTGATAACCACGATTAATATTTGTAAACGGTCTCTCCGTCACTAATAATCAGTTAACTTGATTATATTTGTACATTTATGTATATGCGTATTTTGTCGCGTATGAATTAGTGGGATGTAATCGTTCGAAATATTTTGTGAATATGGAAATAATAAAATGGTAGTCATGGTGCGACCAACTGAAAAGAAAGGAAAGGAAAAAGGACTTTTTTTTAGTATTTAAAGCTTATTGATAAACGTGGAATACTCGAGTATACATTGGTGTTATCGGTTACTATATTTCACTCAATTTCTATTATATTTTTAAAATTAAATTAACCGATTTGTCGTATTGGCACATGCAACTACATCCTATACATTCTACTTTGAATCATTTCAATCAGTTTGCTAATTCCCCATTGTCAACGACATCATCCCAATTTTTGGATTCATAGTCTTTTGAAGGATCCAGAAGTCGAACGAAAAAGTTTTTTTACTGATTTGCGCAAATTGCAATCTTTGACTTTAAATTCGACAATGGGTAATTTGTGTGTGTATTTACGATTTTACATTATATTTTTGTAAATTATATAAATTTGATTGATTGAAACGAATGTCATTTGACATCAAAGCATTGGTTCAGGTAGCAAAAAAAAATTTTAATATGCATTTTGTTTAGACAGCAGTGTGGGATTTCATTTATAGTAGTGGCATATTTATGCGTTTTATGTTGAAGTATTAAATAATTTGGCGTTATTATTATTTTTATTATTATTATTACTAGTATGTGTTTAGTCTTTAAATTTTTCATTATTTTTAGTTTATATTTATTTTAAATAACAGTAGTTTTTCCATTTCTCATAAAAGTATGTCAAGTTTAAAATTAATTTATTGTTTAATTTTCATTCACAGCGTTTATGTTTATGTGAAAATTCGTGTAAATTGAATTGTATTTAATTAATCCAAGGGCTACATGTTGAATGCATATACTTGGAGATAGTTTTAAGCACCCTGTGTGTATGCTTACACCTATCCACCGAAGAGGAAACCCAGTTATAACGCTGTGCATTCGGTTCTTGCTATAATAGTCTACATATGCTTGGGAGCACATAGTCCGGGATGCGCCACGTGAGGGTAACAGTTAAGAATATTACAATTTTTGGAAATTGAGACTTTATAAGTATTACTCAAATTCTCTGGATCATTAGATACCCAATATTTTACTTTATTTATTTTTACTACTTTCAGTAATTTACGAGAAACATCTTTTAGCGGTGCACATTGTAGCGTATCCGAACTTGGGCCCGCATTAAGAGCCGGTGGTGGGATTCGAACCCAGGTCCAAGTTGAACGCTGTACCACTAAACAATTCCGGTACAATGCAATCCAATTACTTGTTTTTTAAAACAGGACCTTTTAATTAAGTACGTTAATCAAGTTTATTTAGCGTACAACCAACTTCACCACTAATTAATTATACGTAAATGTTTATTTTTGGGACTGTAATACCGTTAGGTTGTCCAAGCCAATACAGTAGGCGATTTCCAAAGGATTGAACTCAACTCCTTCAGTATAGAATAGAAGTGCTTACCGATAATGTACTTCGCTGCAAATGGTTGGGTTGCCTTTTAACAAAGTGGTTTTTATTAAAATTGGTTTTACAAAATTTCTAGGTATTTGAATTTTTCGTAGAATTTTTGTTACTTAATATTAATTAAAACTTATAACTAAATTTATCTTATTTTAAACCCCTTTTGATTGGAAGATTATGGGGTGACAAGATTATTCCATGTAACCTTTCATTGTAACCCTCCTCCTTTCTCAAGTGGACTACAATGAAATTTTATGAATAAAATTAAATCTTTTTTACTTGTTTTTTAATATCGATAAATATTTTGTAATTATACTTGTTTTTGTACTTAAAGCTTGCTATACTGATGTTGACGTTTATAAGAAGGCAGCAATTGAATCGGAAGAACAATATTTTTTAGTAAGTTATATTATTTATATTCTAATTATTGAACATTATTTTTTAATAAAAAATAAGGATAATAAAATTAGTCCCAATAATTGACTTAATGTCGTTTCATTTATATGCAACAAAGCATCAATCAATAAATTGCATTGCTGTGGGGTCTAGCGGTACAACGCTCGCTTCGAACTTGGATAGGCATGGGTTCGATTTTTATAACAGGTACTAAGTGTAAAGTCCCTCTCGGCCTTCCTAAAATGTCCACTTGCTGAAATATGTTTTACATGCAAAGCAGTAACAATAAATAAAAAACAGTACACAAATTGTTTATTTATAAAAAAAACTATTGCCGAACAATAATTTATCTGGAATTTTTATTTTTTAAAAACATTTTATAGTAACAGTTAGTCATCAAATAACGTTAGATTTGTTTATATATATATATATATATATATATTTACTGTTAATATTTTTAAATCAAAAGTTTTATAACCACCAATTAAAACAATTGGTATAATTGTAATTATTTTGGGTCTTATTTTTTTAAAAACTACTTTAAAACAAATTCAAATGTATATATTTCGGATATAATAAATTTGTAGCACTAAGATGCCAAAGTTATTATGAAAAATATTTAACAACTGGTTCTGTTTTAAATTGTTTTTTTAACTTTGTAAAACAAAAAAGTTGCTAAATAAACACTAGGTTGAATTTAATTTTTTGACATTGTTTTTTTCCAATAATGACGTTATTTTAAATTGTAGTTGTTAAAAGTTTTATTTTGATTAACTTTAAAAACAAATTTATTTATAGTTTCTTATGTACTTTATCACTATTTTTAATTTATTTTCTTCATATTTTGGTGTGCTTAGTTATTGGACTAAAAACAATGTTGATGCAGGGACATTGAACAGTTGTCACTACATTTAATATGACATTGAAAAAAAGCTTTTTTGACAACAAATAAACAATTATTTTCTTCATTGTTTGAATTAGTTACATTTTAAAAACAATTAAAAATAAGTTTCATTCGACTGTAACATTAATTGTTTTATTATTTGTATTACTTACATTTTTATATTTAAAAACGTCCTGAATTTAATACAAAAATTGTAAGAAGTTAACTTTAAAGGAAATATTTTTATATCGTGGCTAATGAACATTTAGTCTTTATTTAGTAATTATTAGGTTATATAATGTATTTTCTGTTATTTAAAAATATTTTTTGTGACTGTTTACGTTGAGCATACGAGATTTTCTTTGAATATATTAATGGGAAGCAATTACTCGGAATATACGGCAAATAGGAAAACAAGGAATAGGTAACTATGTCACCAACCCATTCATTCATTTAAATTGTATGCAATATTACATATGAATAAAACAAAAAATTACTACTATGAATGCTTTATGGGAAACATCTTTCAGCAGTGAACATTTTAGCGAGGCCAAACATGGACTCGCATTAAGTGTTGGTGATGGGATCGATTCCATACCCACCCTCATTTGAGTCGAGCGCTGTACCGCTAGATTTTAGCATCTAGGTGAAATGTACAAGTTTTTATCTAAAACTTTCCATATTTAGTATATTTAAATAATGGAAGTTAAATTAGTAATATTTTAAGTACATATTTATTGTTTGTGCATTATGCGCAATATTTGTTGAAAACTTAATTTTTTTATAATGAGAAAGGTATTTTGAAGACGTTCCTGATGGTAAAGTGGCTTTTACTATTATTAATTATTAAATAACATTTTTAATATTTTGAAATGATACATTCAGTAAGCAACACGATCGGAACAAGGGTGTTTTTTAATATTATTTCAGTATGCAATTTTAAAGCTTATTTTATATCAATTAATTCAATTGATTAGTGATATAGTCAACGATTGTGTTACTTCCACATTTGTAAAGTATCTCAAGCGGTAACTTTACATTGGTTTATGTGAAACGAAAACACCATGTGCGCAACTAATGTAGGAATATAATTAAATTTACTGACCAATAGATAACGTTCCTAGAATGACATCACTGTTTACAAACATTGACAAGATTACTTTATTATAATTATTGTTTTTATTAACTAAATGGCCATATATAATATACATGTGTTTTAAAATACCTTTTAATTACCAAGCTTTAAACTACCCCGACCCAGTAGGTTGGATACAAGACCAATTGAAGCATTATTTGTGTTTTCCAGCTACAGTGTAGTCGGCCCTAAGTCTAATTGAGAAACGAGGATAGGTTTCAGCATAAAATTACTCATCTGATTTTGTAAAAAAAGTTAATATTGCCGAGGGAGGATATTATTTCGTTCAACTACAGCAATCTTTGTTATGCACGATTTTCAAATTTAAACATGTAATTACAATTATATGGAACAATCTTGTTGACCCATACTCTTCAGAATGAAAGGGTTCTGATATAAATAATAAATAAACCTGCTGTCCATAAAACGTTTTACGTTTATAGTTATGTATATTTGTATAAAACTGAAAGCCGCCTATTTTGACGGAATATTATAATGAAATTATCAACAAGCGAGTTCTGTCCTAAAGACTATTATTATGCAACCAATGTTCGTGATCACATAAAAGGGTACTGGAAAATACCTACTCACTACAGGGGTATCAGTTGACTTTACAAGGCTGTCAAAATTATTTCTTTAGTTATAGTTGAACGGATCCGTTCTTAGTGTAAATTTTGATACAATTTCACGTATTTTAATTTTGACTCGCCCAAATGTCGATTGAAAAGAAAGAAAGGTTATCAGAAATGTACTTGGATGGATTCTGTTTAGGACGATCTTTACCTTATCTCTGGCTGGGACTTTATCCTGTAAGAAATTTCTAATTTTTTGCACGGACATATATCTGCACGCCTCTGATGTTAATTCTACAATAATTTACAAAAATAGGAATATTACGATAATACAAGGTTGATAGTTCATAAACCTTATTAAATACCTCAGAATTATTATTGTCCTCTGTTCATTAATGCATATATTTGAAACATATTTTTTCAATTTGTTAGTAAATGTTTCATGAATAATTTCAAGATATATCTTAGAATTATTTTTAATATTATATTATATATATACAATTTTGCAGAAGCAAATTAGCTATTTAAACGTTGAGTCATTAATGGAAATGTTGCGTTGTTTGGATCAGCTCTTTTACGAAGATTTGCACACATTAGTTGTAAACTTTGAACAGCAACGATTGTGGATTACTTCATGCATGTTTTCCATGAATCCACCAAAACAAACATATCCTCAATTTACCGAATGATTTGTAAAATTTTAATTTTTAGGGCTAGATATTTATTTTATTTTATGTAATTTATATCTACATTTAATTCGCTTAATACATAATGTACATTATTTATTTAAAATCATATATAAATCAAAAGTAATATTTAATTTTATTGAATTTTTATATACGTTAATAATTTGTCATATATTAAATTCGAAAATTATTTTTGGGTTATAAAATAATATTTTTAATTTTAAAGTATATAGATTTTGAGATGATTTTAATGAAGCTATTAAGGTTTTTAATGTTAAAAACATAAGTTTATTTAATAGTAAAATGTTTATAGTGTTATTAAAAAAAATGTATTTTTAATTTTATAATTTTTAATATGTGTTCAACAAAAGGACGCTTGTATTATTAGAAAAAAGAGTAAAAATTAATTTTAGCAAAATGTGTTAAATTTTGTGCAAAATTATAATAATTAAGTTAGTTACCATATTGTAGTAATTACTACTAAATACAAACTTATAGGTTTTTATAAATAAAAACCATCTGAATGTTAAATTGTGAAAGTTTTAATTCATTTTAAATTAAACGAAATCTGTTAATTAAAAATAACCACTATAATTTATACCTTTTAAGTTAAAATAATTTTAGTAAAAAGGGATTTAAACGATTTTTTATTATTAAAAATAGTTAAAAAGTTAAAAGTAACCAAATTTCATCTCATAGGAAAATAAAAACATTTTAGTTTTGAACTAAATTATATAGCAATTAATATTATTACTAAAAAACACTTTTTCATTAAAAATAAGTCTGGGG